>PVIY010059666.1:0-11943 GCA_004026745.1 Myrmecophaga tridactyla | reverse complement strand
TTTTTTTTTTTTTAACCAGGAATGGGCACTGAATTTTGTCAAGGGATCTATTTACATTTACATTTTACATCATATTATTTTTCTTTGGCCTAAGGATGTGATGGATTACATTAATTTATTTTCAAATGTTCAAACAGTCTCACATACCTGCAATAAATCCTACTTGCTTGTGGTTCTTTTTATACACTGTTGGATTCAATTTGCAAATATTTTATTGAGGATTTTTCCATCTATGTTCATGAAAGATATTGGTCTCTAGTTTTTGTAATCTTTATCTGGTTTTGGTAATAGCTAGGGTAATTCTAGCCTAATAGAATGAGTTAGTAAGTTACCCATTTGTTCTTGCACGTCTACCTTTTCTGCCCTTAGCCTCTTACTCACAAATTTTTAATTCCTGGTCTGATAATTCCCAAACCATATCTGAGTCTGGTAGGGATCCTTGCTTTATATTTTAAGACCATGCTTTTTCTTGTCATTTCACATGCCTTGTAAATTTTTGTTGAAAGCCACACAGGATACAGTAGGTTATAAGAACTGAGGCAAAGAGGCCTTAGAGTGATTATAATAATCTGGATAGGGATTGAGCTGTGTTTAATATTTTCTATAGCTGTAACCACACAGCCTTCAATTTCCTCTTGCAGCCTTGTTTTCATCTCTCTTATTGTATTAAAACACCTCTAAGATATGAGCCCTGCTGCTTTTTCAGCTGTCATCGACTGTTGTATGGGAGCCTGTATGCTGTGGAGGAAGGGAAGTTATTCTATAATCCTTTGATTAAGTCTCAGTCATTCTATGAGCTGTGAACCTGGGCTGTGATTGTCACAAGTATTTCTCAGCTTATTTCCCCTAAGGTGAAACAGAAAGCTAGAGGGTCCTGGAATTGGGTAAATTCCCTTCCTCTACATCCAATCAGGTTCTGATAAAGTCTTTTCTCTTGCCAGGTAAGCCTCTGTTATGGAGAACACTCTGGGTGTAATTCAAAATGGTTCATTTTCTTTTCCCCCTGCCAGCAACAAGAGAGTTTTTCTTTCTACACATGAGAGTGGGATCTCCTTAACACTGTGACCCCCAGGAGTTTCTCATCTCAGCCTCGTCTAACTCTGCCTCCAGCAATTCCTCAAATTTTCCATTTCAGTGTTTCCACGAGTTTATGGCTCTGGTGGCTTCTGCTCTGATAAGTAGATCTCAGCTGTTGTTCTCTGAACTTACCTGGCTATCTAGATTTTGGTGTTGTGGTTTGGCCGGTGGCTTCAATTCTCTGGTAGGTTCAAGAAAAGTCATTGATATTCAGTTTGTTTAGCTTTTCTTCTTATAAGATGAGAGTGATGACCTTCAAGCTGTATAGATGTCAGAGTGGAAGCTGGAAGTCCTTCCTGCTTTTTACAATTCCCATCATTTTAAAGACCAAGAGACTCAGGCTCACCATGGTTAGCTGAGTAACAGAGTCTTCTAACTCCTAAGCAGTACTCTTCTTCCTTCTGTCTCTGGTTCCTAGTAGTACATTTTAAAAACCAGCCTGGGGAAATACTGTGGGCCAATGAGAGGGAGCGGTAAGGGGGATGGCATGTATGAGTTCTTTTTTACTTTATTTTTTTTCTGGAGTGATGCAAATGTTCTAAAAATGATCATGGTGAAGAATATACAACTATGTGATGAGATTGTGAGCCATTGATTGTATAATGTGGTTGGACTGTACGTGTGCACATATTTCTCAATAAAAATATTTTTAAAAACAAACAAATGTTATCTGAACTCAGAAAAAAGCCCTAAAAAAATATCTACCTGGGAAACTGTTCTCAGAAAAAGAAAAAGGCAGAGTAGTAGCATTGTAGAAAAGCAGGATAAATGGGTATACTGCTTTGAATAAAACAGTACACTAATATGTCCTAACAGAGAGCATAAATTTGTGGCTGAGTATTCACTTCCGTTTTATAAAAGCATTCAAAAGAGGATCCTTTTATTAGCAAACTGCTTTTACAGAGTATGATTAAGTTTGGACAGACGTTATACACAAACAGTGTCTCTTGAACGAATTCAGAGACACTAATGCTACTGAACATTTACTAGGCAGCTGTCACTGTGCTTGAAATCCTCAGCGGTAAAGATTTCTGCATTGCCAACAACTCTGTGAGATAGTTCCTGTCTTAGCTTGTTTCATTTTGCAAACCATGGTTCAGAGATATTTAAGGAGCTTGTCCTTGGTATGAAAGCAAATAACTAGTGAGACTGCATTTTAGTCTTTTTTCTGCAGTTAATTAGTTTTTTGACCTTGCCCAAATTATCAGATCTCATTTGTAAAATGGGGGTAAAATTAATTACCTCTCATGGTAACAGAGCTAATACACAAAAATCACTAAACACAGCTATAAAAATAACAACCACCACCACAACAATAATAATCAGCTATAATAATAAAATAATAATTCTTGAAAGTACTTAATATACTGATGAAGGTCACAATATCAAATCAAAGAAGTAAACTTTATTCTCCGGGCCCTCTGAAAAAGCCAGGAACTACATGAATTTTATAAACAATGTTCAAAGCTCTCAGTAGCTCTGTTAACTCCCACATACTCTTAGATGCCAAGAGAAACAGTTTAAAAGCTAGACCTTCTCTAGATGAAGTATGTTCATCAAATTCCATCATCAAAGTCGTTAAATTAGTTCTTAGGTCCAGGTTTTTTCAATGAAGTCATTGTAGGATTCAGTAAGAAAGCTGGAGACTGGTGGTAGAAAAAGCTACCAATGCTCTGGTAACCATTTCCAGCTCAAATGGTTGCAGACATCAAGAGTTCCTGAAATGGCTAGGTCCTGAGGACTGCCTCTGGAAGGGAACCCCCAAGAAGGAAAGAAAGACCAAAAAGCACAAGGCAAAGTCAGTGCTGTGAATGGGAGAGATCAGCCTTGTAAGAGCACTGGTTCTCATCTTGACCAGAGACTGTCAACAGAGACCCACTGGGGAAGGGGGCTACTCAACTTGCTCCTTGGAGACAATGCCAATGACAGATAGAACGATGGATAAAGGAATAGAAATCATTCCAATGCAGTCCCAATGGGGCTGTCAGGAGACCTGAATCTGAGCACTGAGAAGCCTTTTTTTTAGGCTCCCGGCTTCTTCGAAGCATAGATGGCCACAGTGCAGGTCCGTGGAGGCTTGCACGGTATCAGTTCCTTTAAGGGTAGAGGGCTTTCTATGCAAAACCCACATCTGTGTTACTATGGAAACAAACACTTTTTCTCTGTATGACCCAGAGATAGTTATCAGTGTGATAAAGAAAGGGTGGAACAGCTAGGGAAACCGGTGGTACTGTCTCAAACATTAGAGACTCCCAAGTTATGGGCCAAGACCTTGATCTTGAGGTTTGTTCTTGTGAAGCTTATTTATGCAGCAGAGAAACTTAGACTACCTTATAGTTATGTCTAAGATTTGCTTCTAGAGGACCTCTTTTGTTGCTCAGTTGTGGCCTCTCTTTCTCTAAGCCCAACTCTGAAAGTGAAATCATTGTTCTCCTTGCTACGTGGGACATGACATCCGGGGGTGAAAGTCTCCCTGGCAACGTGGGATATGACTCCCATGGATGAGCCTGGCCCTGGCACCATGGGATTAACAATGCTTCCCTGACCAAAAGGGGGAAAAGAAGTGTAACTAATAAAGTATCAGTGGCTGGGAGAGTGCAAATAGAGTTGAGAGGCTACTCTGGAGGTCACTCTTATGCAAGCTTCAGTTACACATTGCTTCCTATCATAACTTGCCAAACCCCAACCAAAACCATTCCTGCCAACCCAAAAGAACACCTAGGGTTTTATCTGAGATTCTACAAAGGTTTCATGCACTATGATTACTTTCCAGAAACCTACAACCTCCAGATCAGTTACTAGGGTAAATAAATCCCGAAACCCAGAGAGGCCAGCCTTTCCAGAACATCAACTAGTTCCATCTTCCTATCCCATATTATCAACAGCATTTTCCAACATGAAAAAGTTAGAATGGGCATAACCAAAATACCTCTAAAGATTGGGAGAAAGATCAAAGGAGAAGGTGAGTTATACAGAGAAGGTAGGGCTTAACAAATGAGTATGATTGCTGATCATTATATTGATTTTTCTTTTAGTCTCCAGTGTCTTGGAGCAGCTAAAAGTACAAACCTAAAATTGTGGAATTGTAACCCACACCAAACTCTGAAATCTGTTCTACAACTAATTGTTGCACTGTGCTTTGAAATGTATTTTTTTTTTTTGGTATATGTTATTTTTCACAATTAAAAAAAAGAAAGAAAGGGTGGAACAGGGCAATGAACTGATTCCTTAAAAATCCACTTTTCTTCTTAGGTAAGGACTTCAAAAATTCTGTTTTATATATCTCCATTTTGCAGATAAGGATACAATCCTTCAGATCTATTTGTGAAGCTTAGGTATTTTTGTTTTTCACTTTAAAATTTTTCTTTATACATGTTCCAAGAGCTTGCTTTTGATATGAGAGCTAATGTCTAGTGGGGTTTGAGTCTAGTCTCCTTCATTTAAAAGCATTATCCAAGTGCAATAGAGAAGGTGTTCATTTTAACTGACAAGACAACAGTGACGCGGCAGAAAATCTAATGCATTTGCTTTAAAAAACTCAAAATAAAATGCAATTTCCTTTTCTCAATAAATGTTCAAAATTGCCTAAACTTAAATATTATACAGCACTCAGCAGAGTTCCCTGCTACACAGGAAATAATTCTCATGATGGGCAAAAGTAAAATACTGATACTAAGCCAGCAGCACAGCACAGGTTACAGACGAGTCCTCTTAGACGGTGAATAGTCTGAGACCCAGAATCACATAAGGCTGTCGGTGTTAGCTGAGAGCCTTCTCACTTTGCAGCCTTTTGCCATGTTGAGTCTAAATCAGAAGTTCTCAAAGTGTGGTCCCAGGACCAATAGCATCAGCACCACCTGGGAACTTTTTGACATGCACATTTTGGGGCCCCATCCCAGATCTATTTAATCAGTAACTCTGTGGATGGATCCCAGGAGTCTAACAAGCCCTCCAGGTGATTCTGATGCTCCCTAAGGTTTGAAAAGAACTGCGCTGAGCGTTGCAGTGGGGGGCTCAGCCCTCACAACGCCCAGTGTCCAGTGACTCCGAGGACCTGAGATGACAAAGCTCCAGTGGTCATGCTTGGGAGGAACTGGTCTGTGAAAATGGGATCTGCTCGGTGTTTCTGAGATTGGTGCAGGGTTTGCACTAATACATTTCCCTGCATGTGCAAACCACTAATGCCAAGAAGTGTATTACTAAAGGAAACAAAGTTAGACAGCCCCAGCCTTTTGTTTCTGCTATTTTTTTTTTTTAATTTGCATATGGGCAGGAGGCACCAGGGATCAAACTCCAGACCTCCAGCACGGCAGGTCGGAGCTCTGCCTGCTGAGCCATGGCAGCCGCCCTGTTTCTGCTATTTTTAATCCTCCTCTTCCTAGGCCATTGGCAGAAGCTGCTCATGCACAAAAGGGACATCAGTTTCTTTCAACCAGCATTTCTCAAACTTGGCATTACTTACATTTGGATCAGATCATTCTTTTTTTTGGGGGGGTGTGCTATATTGTACATAGTAGGGTGTTTAGCAGCATCTACCCACTAGATGGTAATAGCATCCCTCCTCCCCCAGTTGTGACAGCCAAAAATGTCTCCAGGCATTGCCAAATGTCCCCCTCACCCCATCCTGAGCGTCAGGACGGATGCTGTTGAGAACCCCAGAGTCAAACCAAAGCATTTCCTCTGAAGCAGTAACCACATGGGAACGGGGCAGTGAGAAGAGCGTTTAGGTGACAAGCTGGAACAGACTTCCAGCGGGGAGCCCTGGGGGCGACTCACGTTGTAGGAGCGGCCATGCCTCTGTCTCCACTGCACCAGCACCACCTGGGCGATGACCAGGGCGCAGAGAAAGATCAAGATCATGTCCATATGCATGGACTCGTGGCCCTGGTGCGTCCTGGACATCTTCTCCTGCTGCAGGCTGGAACCGGCAAAGGAGATCATCTGAAAAAGCCCTCAAACTTGGCACATGTAGCAAGGAATATCAGAGGCTGGGCTACTAGGAGGCAGCTGGGAGTTTTAAATGTAAGGGCTGTTACGCTTGAATTACAAAGTTTTCATGAGTTTTTCTTGGTCCCCTGCTTCCCCAAGGTTTGCAAAGAGGCACATGAGAAGAGGAGTCTGAGGCTGTGTGCAAAACCAATTCCTCTCAATCCTGTGCTCCCCTGTGTGGTTTTGGCTTCAGTCTTTGGATTTTCAACCTAAGGGGTGGGGTCAAAAGAGACTAACGGGCCTGGGAATAACCGGGTTCCATTCTTGGATCTGCCACTTCATCACTGCATAACTTTGAGAAATTCACTTAACCTCTCTGTGCCTTACTTTCCTCATTTAAGATAAGTTTTTCTCCAGACCTCATGGAGCTGTTGTGAAACTATAAAGCACAGATGTTACTTAATTTACATACATGAGAAATAATTATTGTTATGCTGAGTCATGTGAAACTGTAATGTTCGAAAGTACAAAACAGTAGAATATCAGTTATTTCAAGTGATTTCTAATATTTTCAAGTAAAAGGATACTGCAGATGGTACTTAAGCTCTGTTATCCATGGGGCTACGGAAAGCTCCTGAGTCTACATTGAGTCTAGATTGTTTCCATCGTAGGGAGGACAAGCGGGCCTAGTTAATATCTCAGACATGCACAAACGTCAGATGATGACTGAATGTTTCAGTTTATATTTGGACTTTTAGTTTTGCACAATGATTGGCACTAAACTAGTGTGCCATCTGACTGAACTTGCAATAGCAGAAGTGGCCTTGAAAAAAGCCTAGAGCAGCAGTTCTGGGCTGTATCTTAGAACTGACTAGGGAGTTTTAAATAACCCAGTGCCTAAGCAGTAACTCAGAATAATTAAGTGACAAACTTTGAGGATGGGACTCAGGCATCAGTAATTTTAAAAGCTCTCCTTGTAATTCTAAGGTGCAGCCAAGACCGAGAACCACTGGCCTACAGGAAAAGAGAGCGAAGCACAGCGTCAAGACTAGGGAAGTTGGGTGGTGGAATTCACGAATGCTGCCAGTTACTTACTTCCTGAATGTTAACATCATCTTTCACCCCTAGTGGAAAACCATCAGTCGACAATGTCTCTTAAAGCTAAATTTCCACTAAGAATTGGTGGCAGTAGACAGTACCAATCAGAAAACGCTGCAGGGTAATAATCCTATGCCACAAGACTGTGGCCTTTCAAAGCCCCTCGTTGGGTGTGTGGCTTCAGTCTTCTGTCGTCACCAGCATTTCTACAGCTACGCTAACCCGCCGAGATGGGCCAAGTGGTTCAGAAAAGGGCCCCATTCAAATCACCGGGGTGCCCCCTGCTGGAGATAGTTTGGAAATGAGCTCACTGGCCTAGGGATTATTTCTGCTGGAGTTCAACTTCTTTGAGATGGAATCTTAGAATAATAGTCCCAGAAGTACCCCCTTTAGTTTTCAAACAGAGAAGCTGAAGTCCAGTCCAGGGTAAATTTATCATCAGCCTAAAATAGGACTTGCGTATGTGTGAAACGAAATATGCTTTATAACAATTTATTTATGTATATATAATAAAAACATCTCAAATGGGTTCCTCTATATGGAAGTGCTTTGCAAAGTATAAAGTGGAATACAAATGTAATAAGCATTTCCTATTTTGGGTAGGAATACATTCATAACCGTTTTATATAATGCAAAAAAGAAGGAACTTTTGGGTGGGCCATGGTGGCTCAGCAGGCAGGAACGCTTGTCTGCAATGCCAGAGGACCTGGGTTCGATTCCCAGTGCCTGCCCATGCAAAGAAAAAAAAAAAAAAGGGAGATCCAAAAAAGAAGGAACTTTTTATTTTTATTTCATTTCATGTGGTGCTTACAGGACCCTATGGCTCCAAGGTAGGCGATATAACACAGGGGAAACAGTGGATAAGGAAAATCAGATGTGCTGTGTGCCTAAAATAAATATGGACTTGATACAGCCAAATTTCGAAGGATTTGTAAATCCAGCTTTGCAGGATTGCATGGAGCACACAGCAGAAAATGGATGAAAATCCACACAGGTTAGATCTGATCTATGGCTTCTCTGTGCACACAAACCCCACGGCTGGCTTAACCCACTTTCTCTGGACTGGGCAATTTACAAATATAGTAATGAGTTCAGTCAATTTCTCAAACTCTTAAGATAGAAATCTAATATTAATACAATTATAAAAGTGTAATCACTTACTTCCACTCATCTTCTGCAGAAAGTTTTGTGTGAGATATCTGAAAAACATAAGAAAAGTCCGTTATCAAAATATCCTGGCTTTCTTAGATTGTATTTTAAAGCATCACATGGCAAATCCAAATTGTGAAAAGTAGCGATGTTCTCTAGAACTGGAATAATTTAGGATGCAAGTCCTAATGAAATATTTTCTTGTGAAACTATATATATATAGCAACTAGTAATCAGGTCACTACTAATAAATATTTGATTCTGGTTCCTAGATGATGCTCAATCTTGTGGGTTTTTTTTTTTGGCAATTCAGTCTTTTGTGGAGACTGGTTTCCTAAGAAGAAAGGAGTGTTGCCCTGGCTCCTGGGATATGATGTGTGTGTGGACTCTAGCACCCTTAAAAAAGGGTCACTTTTGCTGGGCCCTAAATGAGACCAAGGAGCAAATATCATCCTCAAGTTCAAGGTTTAGAGACAGCTAATTATCGGCTCGACTTGCTTGGAGTGTCCTCGTGCCTCTCTACTAAGGAGGTTTCATTACTGAGGGCTTAATTTAAAGCTTAGCCCCAGTGAAAGGAGCAATCTGGCTGTGTGCCCTTGCAGACTGAGCTGGAGAGCACGGAGCAAATCCTCAGCATCGTGCTTCTTAGATGACCTACAGAATCTGTCCACACACCACCTTCAGTTCATTGCTGCTAATCCAGTAACTACATTTGGTCACCTGAAACCTTTAAGGAAAGGGTGAAACCTTTGGGAAAATAGATTCTTTTAACTTTCACAGAGCATAAATAGCTTACCCTCTACTCCAGTGGTGTTAAAAGATGCTGTTTGAAAGCTAAACCCCCAATGATAGCGAAGAAGAGGCATCAAATACATTTGTGGTACAAGCCTGATATTAACCAGAGTTTTACCCCTACCTTTTCTTCAAATGGTGTAAGCAGTTCTGGCAGGTGGAAAGAAACAAAAGCTATCCTGTAGTTCAGCTGGGGAGTTCGAGATAAACAGCCTCCAATAATAAAAGCTCTGCTTCTGTCAGAGGCTTGAGGGATTCCCTTACAAGGCTCCAGATGATACAGCTAAGGAGAGGCTTGGGCAGCACGTGAACCATGCCAAGGCGTGCTGGACAAGACCAGGAAGGAGGAAGTGGAGCGGCCACGACAGCGGCTCTATCTCCAGGGCTTTCTGCCCCAGGCGCTCCCACCATGCGGTCCCGGATGGTCAAATGGAGGTCACAGCAGCTGGGCTCAAGAGTTGATTTCCAGGAGCAAAGCCTAAGTAGGTGCACTCAGGTATTGCTAGGACCTGAGCCCCTCCTTTAGTTGCTAGGTCCTGAAAACACTGGATGGCTGTGACCCCTGAGCCATGCCGCTGTCCAGCACTGCTAAGCCCCATGCAGCAGCAGACAATGAGCTGCCGGGGCTTTGGATGACCTTGGGCACATCATTGCTTTTGTCTTGCTTTTCTAATTAGAAGGTGGAACTTAATAGAATAGCTGCTCTTTCCCATTTCACTGGAATATTGTGAGTATAAATAACACACTATGTGAGAGTTTTGTAAAAAGGTGCTTAATCCAAGTTACAATTTATAGGAATTTCTGGATCCTTTTTTATTTGCTGTTTGAGATCTTCAGGCTCATTGAGCTTCATGTTAAAATCAGCTTAAAATAGGGAACAGGGATTTTAGTTATGTTGAGGTAAAATTTCCACCTGCCTTTACTGGTAATACAATCGTCTTCAACTAGCTACCAAATTCTAAGTCATTTTTAATGAAATATTATATTCTACTGAAGACCAGAAAAATGTAGGAGGTAGAAATTGTAGCTGAAAGATTTCTATTAAGTACAAGAACTTCCTTATCAAGTGACATTGAAATAATACCTCTTATTCCCCAGGAAAAAGGAGAAAGTGGAATACAACACAACAATGACAATGAAGGTGATGATGATATTCTTAGAAACTTCTCTTTTCTAGAATTAGTTGCCTACAGTTCAACAGTTTTTTTCGGAGTGACGCCTGCCATTTGACAATCTTTTCTGACGTATTATTTTGCAAGCTCGTTCAAGCCCATAGGAGGACCTGTTTTGGAAATTGAAATGCTCTAATTTATATGGAAGGGTAACATATAAGGATAGCCAGGAAAATTCTGAATCTGGTGGCTAGTCGAGGACAATTATGCTAAGGATTAAATTACCAGTAAAAGGCAGATGGAAATTTTATCTCAACATAACTAAAGATACAGACATTAAGAGGAAGCAGTACTGGCCCAAGAACAGAAACACTGATTCGTGATCAGAACACAGAGCTCAGGAACAGACCCACACATGTATAAAGGAGTTACTTAAATCACAGAGGAAAAAATGGATTGTTCAATAAATGGTGCTGGGACCACTGGCTAGGCATTTGGAAGAAAGTAAAGCTGGATCTAACCTAATCTTTTGTTTTGAAATAAATTCCAGATGGAGCAAATAATTAAATATAAAAAATAAAATCTTAAAAGTGCAAGAAGAAAATATGGGTAAACATTTTTATAATCTTGCTGGGAGAAAGGCATTTCTAAGTAAAACTGGAGCTCAGAAGTCACAAAGTAAAAAAACTGATGGATTTTAAGGGCATAAAAATAAAATACATTATAATCTTCTACATTGGAAAGGCAAATAAGAAATGGGAAAAATACAATATACGTAAGAAGGAAAAATGAATAACAATGTAAAAAAGAGCTTTTGCAGTTTAATTAAAAGAAACCAACATTCCCAAAGGACAAAATATATAACCAAGAAAGTCACAAAAGAAGAAATATAAATTACCAATAAACTTATGAAAAGGCATTCAAGCTCACCTAATAACAGCTGTTGTTAAATATAGTGAATCCAGTACATGCATTTACTGCGCCTCTTTGCCCAAATTCAACAGAATGACAGCAGAAGGACATAAAAAGACAAAACCTCCATGTGCAAGGAGAAGAGTCAAAAGCAATCAGTTTTGGAGGCTGAAAAGTCAATGGACCGATGGGAAGGGATTCGGCACAGCAGTGGAAGTTGAAGCGATTCTAGCAGGCTGATTGTGCCACAGGTTCTTTGGAGAGTGTGCAAGTTCGAATCTGTGGTGGACCCCAGAAAAGCCATGTCCTTTAATCCTCATTCAATATTGCTGTCTGGGATCTTTTTGATTGCTCCTATGGAGATGTGACCCACCCAATTGTGGGTGGTAATTTTTGATTAGATGGTTTTCATGGAGTTGTGACTCCACCCATTCCAGGTGGGTCTTGATTAGTTTACTGGAATCCTTTATAAGAGGAAACATTTTGGAAAAAGCGAGACAGCCACAAGAACTACAAGAGCCCACGCAACCAGAGACCTTTGGAGATGAAGAAGGAAAACGCCCCTGGGGGAGCTTCATGAAACAAGAAGCTTGGAGAAAAAGCTAGCAGATGTCACCATGTTTACCATGTACCTTTCCAGTTGAGAGAGAAACCCTGAACATCATCGGCATTTCTTGAGTGAAGGTAACCTCTTGTTGGAAGCTTAATTTGGATATTTTTGTAGACTTGCACAGCTTTAGAACTGTAAACTTGCAACTTAATAAACTTCCCCTTTTAAAAGCCATTCTATTTCTGGTATAATACATTTCAGCAGCTAGCAAACTAGAACAGAGATTAGGGTTTGAGGAGTCCTAGGATTCTGGAGAAAGGCATG
>PVIY010059665.1:0-11939 GCA_004026745.1 Myrmecophaga tridactyla | reverse complement strand
GGAAGCTTGTATTTGCCACCTTCCCAGACTGCAACCCTTTACGTCTCTTTTTTTGGCTTCTTATTTGTATCCTTACACTATAACGAAACTCTAATGGTACGTCTAGCACTTTCGGTGGGTTTTCTGAGTCATTTTAGCAAATTATCAAATCCAAGAGGGTGATGGCCGTTGTGTGGCCAGAATTTGTGGCCAGTTGTCCAGACGTATGTGTGGCGCGGGTCCCCGAGCACGTGGGCGGCACGGGCAGGACGACGCTATAGAGGACTGCTTTTAACCTGGGCGACCGGCCTAATTCCAGGTAGAGTCGGGATCGCATCGACCGAATTACTGCAGTCTTTGCAGTTGCTGATGGTACTAATTTTATGCACATAGTTGATGTCAGAAGTTATGGAAGTTGACAGAAGTGATTGATAAACTATACAATATTGAATGCTTTTAAAATCAGAAAGCAGTATTATTTGTTTTTTCATATATCTGTAACCTTTTTCATTTGTATAAAAGGTTCTTTGCAAAACTTACAATAATGCCAAATATTCAGAACATAAATCTTGAGATTAAGGAGAGCCACAGAATGCTTGTACACATATAACATTTTGCAGTTCTTCTGAAGTGAAATGCATACACTTTCTGGAAAATTCAAAGTTATGAATTGGATGGAAGTTTTTGATTCACTGCATAGACTACTAGGGATTGGAATCTCACTTCTAGGAAGTGGATTTAGTAATATCACGAAGGCAGCTACTGAATACTCTTTTTAAAAGTACATCAAGTCACTGTTTTGCTCTATCTGCCTGCCTGTGCTTCCAGCCCCTCAAATGACATTTAAAAAAATGAAAATAAAATCTACTTTTATGCCTGGAGCACAGGATCAATTATTACACAAGCTCAGGAAATGCGAACAGCTAAGTATTGAGATATTCTAAGAAAAAAATTGAGAATGATAAATTCCCAGAGTCAATTTTCTCAACCCAAAACATGTGCCTGCCTGTTTCCCAAACACAATTTGAAGCGTACCATGAGTCACCCACATATTAATCTCTCAATTATTTTTCTTAACCTAATCAAACTTGATTTATCTTAAATTTGCCTTCAGGTAGCTTTAGCAGGGAAATGTGAACAAAAATAAGATAAAACACTGTTTCTTGTGTTCTTTGCTTGTTTTTTTTTTTCTTCCGGGAAGTCATACTTCCATTTTCAAAGCAAAGTCATTTGGGGACATCAAAACCCAATCATATTTATATTTATTGCTATGATGCTTAGCAAGCTGCAAAAACAATCTGAAATTGCTTTCTCTAACCTTATTTATCCCACATACCTTCACAAAGAAACAATTGATGGATGTAAATATCTATTTTTAAAAGCCATTTCATCTGACATCATCATCTTACTCAAAGGAAACTCCCAGTTTTCACAATTGTTTGGAGAAATAAATTTAAAATAATATGTGCTCAGGAATACAAAGCAATTTTCATAAACTATGGTTAACTATTTCCCTTCTTTTTTTTTAAAACTTCCAGTGGTTCTTTACAGCCTGAAGTAGAATGTTCAACATCCTTAACTTGGCATTCAAGTGTCTGTACAGTCGTTACCTAGCTTTGTAAATTCTACAGTACCCTATCACCCACAAGTACTTCCACAAGTCCACAATCCCTTATCTGAAATCCTTGGAACTAGGTGAGTTTTGTAATTCAGATTTTGAGGGTACAAGAAGTTATTTAAAAAAAAAATAGACTAATAAAATGGCTAATGTATAAAATATAACCCAAATCCTTGGCATTTGGACAGTACCTGTAATCAAACACATTGATATTTGTGAAGCAAAATCTACAAATAATCTCATAGGTAAAAGACGCAAACAGTCTCATGTCAATTCCAAATAAGCTTGCTGCAAAATAAGGAAAAATATCTGCTTTTCAAAACTTTTGGGATTTAGCTATTACAGGCAATGGATTGTGAGCCTGCACTTCCTTTACTTGGACATAGTCTTCTGGACTTCTCAGCTTCTGTTCATTTTCTCTCTGCGGTCAGGGAGGGCCTCTGCATGTCTTCTAGTTCATTAAACTCTACCATGGGCCAGACCAAATGTCAATTCTTCCATAAATCCGGAAGTCAGAAGCACTCTCTCCTTCCTCTGTCATCTGCATGATAATCTCTCTGTAGACTAGAAAACTCCTTAATGAATTGTGTCTAATTTGTCTCTGCACACAAAAGAGTGACTGAATTGAATGAAGTAAGGCTACTGAAAACCCAAACATCCTCAAAACAGATTTAAAGCATCCAGTGTCATGTCTCCATTCCTTTTTGTCAATGGGAATATTTACATGACAGTTTTTTTTTTAACCACTTTTATTCAGGATCTACCATTTCTGGTCGAATACTTTCTGGTGATTCTAAGAAAACATATAAGCAGTACAATTACTTGCCAAGCAGGCAAGTCAGAGCAGTTAAGAGGATAAGCAGAAAGCTTTCTATTCACATCAATACTCTAATTAGACTTCAAATAGAGCAGTTTTGGGCTTAGTGTAGTGCTTAGGAAATCCAAGTTAAAAAATTAACTTTCTCATCTTTTGCACAGTTAATTATTTTCTAATTGTTTAACTATATTTGTATTGTTTCAAGAAGACAGCTTTAAGCTCTTCAGAAAATTAGAAATATATCTTCTTATTTTATGTCTTTTATGGTGGGCGATACAATGGTGGCTCAGTGACAGAATTCTCGCCTGCCAGGCCAGAGACCTTAGTTCAATTCCTAGTGCCTGCCCATGCAAAAAATATATAGAGAGATATAGATATAGATATATATTTTATGGTGCTTTTTGCTTTTTTAAGAATTGCTGAATGAATTAATATATGACTGGATAATAATTACGGATTACAATCACTCATTTGTATTTTAAAATTTCAGGTGAATGGAAGAACTATTTTTCTAATATTGGACATGAAGGACACATCTCCAACTTGAAACACCACCTTATTTTTTTTAAGTTTGAGCAGATACAATGTAGTTCCTTTGTGTTCAAGCCTAGCTTTTTACCTTACGCTGTTTAGGAGCTTATATTCTGTTTCTGTAATTTAGTTGGCTCATAGAATGATATTTCTGATTACTTTTATAAGGAAATCATCATTAAGAAAATAAACAATAAAATGAATAAAAACACTTCTTATAATAAAAATTATAATAGAAGTGTCATATTAGGTATATTTTGGTTAAGGGATTTGAGGGATAACCCTAAATAATCCACAAATCACAAAATCAACTTATTTTCATTTGTAAGCTGATGGATTGCAATATTCCAGAAATGGAACAGCTTTGAAAAAGGAGGTTTAATAAGTTGCAGCTCTACAGTTCTAAGTCTATAAAAATGTCCAAATTAAGGCATCCAGGGAAACATACTGTAATTCAAGGAAGGCCAATGGGTCTGCAACACCTCTATCATCTGGGTAGTCACGTGGCTGGCATCTTCTGGTCCCTGGCTCCTGGGCTCCATTGCTTCAGCCTCTGTTCCTGTGGGGGTTCCTCACTTTGCTTTTAGAGGTCTGGTTTTTACCTCTTGGCTTCCCTTGGCTCTCTCCAGGTTCTGGCTTGCTTAACATCTCATGGCAACATTTGCTGGCTCCAGGCACCTCCTTACATTGGTGTATCTGTTCTTCAAGTGTGGGCATCTGTGTCAACTCTGCTTTCTCCAAAATGTTCCCTCTTTTAAAGAACTCCAGTAAACCAATCAAGACCTACCTCGAATGAGTGGAGCCGTATCTCCAACTAATCAAAAGGTCACAGCCACAGTTGGGCATGCCACACCTCTGCGGAGATAATCTAATAAACAGCTTCCAACCTATAGCATTCCAGTCAGGATTAAAAGAAACAGCTGGCCTCACAAGATTGAATCAGGGTTAAAACATGGCTTTTCCAGGATATATAATACTTCCAGGCCAGCACACAACTGTAATAAGCCAAATATGGGTTTTTTGAATTTGGTATTATTCTTTACATGGAATATTAGTTCCATTTATAGTGCACATAATGTCTGTTTAATCATTCGTGCCCCACCATTCATCAATATACATCCATCAGGGAAAAAATACTACTTAATATTAAAACTTCCTCTTTTGGAAGATGGTTCAACTGATATAGAAAAGATCCTTTTTGTTCAGCAGAACATCTTGGTGGATTAGAAAACATCCAGAAAGATCGGAGAGGAGTTTGGGAGTAAGGCTGAAAAAATGGATTTAATCTGTATAAGAGAATAAGAGTAATTTGGAGTTCCCAGAGGCCATCTGCAAGGGCTGTGGAAATCAGAGAAACTCAGTAGGAGGCTGGAATCTTAGGTGCAGAAATAGTCAAGAAATATTTTAGAGAACAAAGTTGGCCAAAAAATCCCTAAAGTTAATTAATTTGGCAGAAGCAGAATTGATAGTGGAAGTATAACTTCCATGAAAATATAAACCCACCCTGAAAATCTGCATAAAAATTGGTGAGGAGGTAGACATTGAATTCTCCAAAAGTCATAGAATGGGGATCAAACCAATCTAATCTAGGTCTTACTGGGTGCAGTGACTTCAGCAGAAACTTGAGATAAATAAATACACACATGCACACATTCTTATGAAACAAGTGTGTCTTGAGTTCATTTATCCAATAACTTCAGTATAGATACAAACCTGAAAGAAGATGAGGAGAAGGAAGGGAAGGAAAGACTCTTATCTAAGTACCCAAAATGCTATAAAAAAAAATGTTTCACTAAATTTCATATATTTTGTTTGTAGGGGCACATTAGTCCATACTCAACATTTTAAATGTACTTTTATTTTGCATATTACTCTACATAGCTGTTTTACCACATTCAAGAGTCTGGAGCAAGGTCTAGAAAACTATTGGCTGCAGAAGAAATCTGACCTACTGCCTGTTCTTATAAAGTTTTCCTGGAACACAACTATGCTCATTTGTTTGTTTATTGCCTATATCTGTTTTGAGCCACAACTCCAGGGTTGAGTGATAGTAACAGAGATTTTATGGTCTGCACAGCCTCAAATATTGAAAATCTGGCCCTTTGCAGAGAGAACTTGCTGATCCTTGGTCTAGAAGGGAGGAAAAGGAATTTGGGGGAAAATTGAATAATAATAGCGAGAAATAATTTATGATGACAAAGACAGCAAACAAGCAAACAAATAAATATTAGGCCTTCCCAAAAGTCCCAACAGTTGGGGCCATATAGTGTGGGGACAAATAGTGTCAAACACCTCAACCAGTCTCTGAGAGGGAGCGTGCATTATTAGCATACAATAGAATTATTCATATTAAAAATAATCTTATGAAAGCAACAGAAGTAGTAAAATGCTCTGAATCTTCTAAGAAATGTATTTAAAATACATTTAAGACAAGATTGACAAGAAATAAGGTTTTGGCTTTAATTTTATTTTTTAGAAGGGTCTTTATACTAAAAGGAGTAAGCTCCAGTATCTGAAAAACTTACACATATAAATTGCCTCATCTTTCTGAGAATTTTACTACAAATTTAAACCATCTGGGTATTAAAATTACCTAAAAGAGCTACTAAATACAGATCAAAATCTGTGAGACTTCTCCTTAGATAAATTTAAAGATTACAGGTGTTCTTGTTTTCTTTCATGAAGGCGAGGTGTGGCTGTCACATTTCTTTTACTATTTTAACAATTACGAGTGGAGCAATGCAGCGTAGAGTTTAAGAGAACTGGTTTTGGAGCCAGACTATTGGGACTCACATCTCAGCCCACATACCAGTTGGGTAATCTTGGACATGGAACTAGAGACAGTTTGGGTTTTAAACTGACAGAACTCTAAAGCCCCTTTCAGCCTGTGAGTCCGTATGTCTACCTGACAGATAGGCATCTATTTCATGGGCCCTCACCACAATGAACTTGTCTAGACACAGCGTCTTCCTATGCCTGAGATCTGGAGAAGTCAGATGAGATCACTTGGGGAGAACTGGAATCTCCTTTGAACAGTTACAGAGACTCATACGAGATCAACTGAGGCACGTCCAAGGGAAGTCCCATCCTCCACCCTCAATGACAATGACCAGGAACACCCAGGATAAAAACAGCAGTCTAAAACAGAGCATTAAACAGGATTCCTGTGCCAACTCTAGCTGCCTAAGGAACAAAATGCCCCTGCCACTCCCTCATGTCGTTACCAACCTAGTGCTTTGCACTTCTGTACCCAAACTGTTTGTGTATGAGCTCTAATTTTCCTAGACAAGTGTGATGATTCATTATGGCAATGAATTCCAGGAGGTATTTATCATGTGAATCTTTATAAAAAGGACAATGGGAATCATAAGGGACACAGTCTTGCATGGCAATTTTTGGAACTATCCAACAAGTTCTAAAGAAATCTTTCCTATGTGACCATTGATCTTTCACTCCCCCCAGAAAATCCTTCACAAGTGTATGCATAGCTTCTGTGAAATATTTACCTTCTAACTAAGCTGTGGATTCTGTCCTATAGCCATCCTTAGTTCCAACTGAACTCTGTCCAGAGGAGAATGACTTCACCAGGTGACATATGTAGAGACCAGGACAGTAGAGGGTAGAGAAAGTAACTACCAGGATAAAATAAAATTATCCACAAAATATTCAGAAGGCTCTTTTATGGACAAAATATTGTAATTGTTCAGTGTGGTAGTCCCGCAAAGACTAGCGGGGCAAGATGCGGTAATTTAGGGAGACCATTCATAACTCAACATAAGAAAATCTTCCTATCCCTTAAATCCATCCACAGTTTGAGTTACCTATCTTGAGCCTGTCACTTCCTGTCAAGCTTTGGGAAAGGGATGTTGGACCAGATGCCTACACTCTGAGATAAATTAAATTTTACAGCATTTGAGAAGAAAAGTATTTCCAGCAGGATTGACTAAAGACATAGGGATTCTAGGCTCCCCAAAGAAACTAGGGAAAAGTTCACGATTTCTCTAACTCAGGGATGGATACAATAGCTTGGTATGGCAATTGCCCTAGGAAAGACCTACTGAATGAGAGACAGAGTAGCATAGTGGAAAGAAACTTGACTTTTGAGCTTGACAGACTTGATTTAAATCCTGGTTCTGTCACTTATTAGCTGTGTGACCTTAAACAATTTACATAACCTCTCTAAATCTCAGTTACTTCATCTAAATGGAGATAAGAATGCTGTATTGATAGTGTTTGAAAGAGCCTATGAGATGTTATACATAGAGTGTCTAGCACAGTGCTAGGTTTAAAATAGAAACTAATATATAAATTGAAGATATGATTAATATTATTAAGTGTGAACCATGGCAATGTCAGTCTTTGAAGATTATTTACAGAAAGATCAATTTTTGGTTATTAAAGGAAAAATTTAATGTAAGCTATTAAGTACATTGTGAGAGATAGAAAATATACCAATATCACAAATGGAGAGCATTTGATCAGATATCTGCTTCAATTCTTATCTCCTTCCACCTTGAAGGTAAACTTTACAGAAAAAAAAAAATTGGTTCTCTTATTCACCAGTGTATCTCCAGAAACCATAAGCATATCAGGCACATAAGATATACTCAATATTTGCTCAAGGTTTTAGTTCTCTAGCTGCCAAAGAAAATACTATACCATGGATTGGTTTAGGCAATGGGAGTTACTGACTCGCTTTTGAAGCTAAAAGTCCAAAATCAAGGTGTCGTCAAGGTGATGCTTTCTCCCAGAAGGCTGTGGCTTTCTGGGACTCACTGCTGGCAATCCTTGGTCTTTGGCTTTTTTGTCACATGGTGGCCTCTCCAGGCTTTCCAAATTCTGGTGACTTCCAGCTTCTGGCTGCTTCCTCAGACTTATTTTCTTTCTTTCCCTATGAGTCCTTCAATAACAGGATTAAGACCCATCCTGAGTCAGTTGGGTCGGTACCTTAACTGAAGTAACCTCATCAAAATGCCCTACTTGCCACTGGTTCATATTCACAGAAATTAAGTTTTAAGAAGATGCTTTTTTTTCTGGGGTGCATAACTCTAAGCCACCACAGTCTACCTTCTGGACTCCAAAAGACATGTTCTTTACATTTGCATCTCAACGTCCCTAAATCCATAAGCTATTTCAGTAACGAAGCTAGATATAAGGTCTCATCAAAATCAGTTATGGATGTGATTTGTCCTAGGGCACAATTTCTCTGTCTACAAACCTGTAAAGCCTAGAAAACAAGTTAACTATTTCAAATACACAAGGGTAGAACAGGCATAGGATAAACATTCCCATTTCAGAAGGGAGAAGTTGGAAGGAAAATGAAGGTCATGGGTCCCAAATGATTCCCAAACTCAGCAGGACAAATGCCATTTGATTTCAAGGTCTGAGAATCATCTATGCCTAGATGCTTTGTCCTTTGGGAATGAGGGAGCAGCAGCCCTACCCTTTCCAAGTGCCAATTCAGTGGCCATACTATCCCTGAACACTGGGGTGAAGGCTCCAGCCTCTCTGAACATCAGGATGGTGGCCAGTCCCTCCACAAACACTACGACATGGGCCCCACCCTGTCCAAGCATTTGGGGTGGTAGGACTCTCCCTGGTCAATGGAACATAAGGCCCAACCCCTCCAAACACATGGGTGAACCTGCCCTTTCCACACCAATGGACCTGCTCTCCTTGCCTGAGGAAATCTCTTTGGTCCAGAACTCAGCTTCCATGGTTCTGCCTTTGCTGTCATTCTTCCTTCAATTCATCCCTTTTCTGTCCTTTTCAGTCCAGCCTGGTAGCGGTTCTTCTCATACAAATTTTGCTAAAACATTGCCAGACTTACATGCAGTTTACACGGGTCCAAACCATCAGAAAATAGACCTTTTCACAATCCCTGCACAACTGCATTTCCAACTTAACTTCCAAAGAAATGGCTGACTGGATCCATGCTCAGTTGAACTCTGATGTGGAGCCCTAGTCCCCCAAAACTCTCTTTCCAGAAGCTCAGGGAGGTCCATGATAGAGCCACCACTGGCCCCAGTTTCAGAGCACATCATCTGGTTAGGCTCAGAATTGTCCAAACCATCAATTTCTGGTTTCTTTTTGCATAATAGTTCAGTTCTCAGTGTATCCTTTTCCTCTCACATTTTACTATAAGCTGCAAGGAAAAACCATGATGTACTTTCCACACTTATCTTGGAAATTTCCTAAGCTAATTCAAGTTGATTGCTTTCAAGTTCTGCCTTCCATCCAATATCAGAACTCAATTTCTCCAACTTTCTCTGGCACTTTATAACAAGGATCACCTTTCCTCAAGTTTCCAATAATGCATTCATCATTTCCTTCTAAGGCTTCATCAAAAGTAACTTTAGCACCCATATTTCTACCAGCAGTCTCTTCAAAGCAATCTAGGCTTTTCTATCAAGCACCTCATGATTTTTCCAGCCTTTACCCATTACCCAATTTCAAAGTTATTTACACATTTTTGGTATTTGCAATATACCAAATACCAAAACTCCTGGTATCAAAACAAAAAAACAGCTGTTTTAGTGTCCTGGATGCCAAAGCAAATACCATGCAATGGGTTGACTTAAACAATGGAATTATTTACTCATAGTTTTGAGGAGAAGTACAAAGTCCAGGCTTCATCAAGGCACTGCTGTCTGCCAACAACACTTACTCCTGACTTTTAGGTCATATAACAATGGCAGCCTCTCCTGGCTTTTTAGTTCTGTTGACTCCCAGTTTCTGGCTGATCCTCCTGACTTTTTTCTCTCGTGATCTTCCCTATAAGGACTTTAGTAATAGGCTTAAGACCCATCCTGAGTCAGCTGGGCCATAACCTAATCGAAGTAACCTCATCATATTTACCATGGGTTCACATCCACAGGAGCGGATGAAGTTTAGAACATGGTTTTTCTGGGCTGCATAGCTTCAAGCCACTACATCCATAAATGAATGAATAAATGAGTGACATTGTCCACCCCACCCCTGAAGACTGTGAGGGTTTGTGGACATTGTGCCAAGGCAAAGGTCACTACTCAGATCTTAGTTCCACTCCACAGATATTCCTTAGCATTGTTCAACTCTCTGTTTGGAATATGTGGAACTCTCTAATTCCACATATTCCAAACAACCAGGTGATGATTATGTTGGTTTTTTATTAACCATAAAACTGAACACTTTATAGAAAAAAGACTGCCAATTTTGATGGGCAATAGCACAGAAGTGGTCTCTCTTCCAAGGCAAAGGAACTCCTTGGCATCTACTTTATTAGATGTTTGCTTCTTGTGTGTTGGTTACCATGAATCAGTCTTTCTGACCTGATCACACTAAGCATATTAACTTGAGCTCCCAACTCACCCAAGTTTTTCTCCATAAAAGCCCTGCTCTCTTAGCAAAACCCCAGTCTCTCTCTTTCCATCAATTCAACCATACCAAGTCATTTAGGGAAAATTTCATCTAATTATTCACAATTTTACTTTGTAATAAGCTGACGTCTTTGCAAAGGTCTATTGGAGTTGACAAATCTTGTATAATTCATACAAATTATAGCTTACATGGCAGTAAAATTGGCCACATAAAAGTGATAGTGAATTCTAAACTGCTAACTGAATATGAAACTGAATTCAGGACAAGTAGCAAACATTCTAATTTATATAGTTTTCAAAATACTTGATCTAGGTTCATGACGTAGCACATATCATGAAACTAAAATTCTGAGCCTAGCCCCAGCCCAACCTATCTCTTGCCCACTTCAATTCCAGTCATCCTTTTCTTCTCTACAGCTTCTGTCGCCACTTTCTCTTACACATTCTAGGAAAGAATGCAGCATTCCTTTGAATATACTTTCCAAGTATTAGCTGGAAAATTTATTGGAGGTCTCTGTAAGTTCAGAAGATAGATGATAGAACCAGAAGTTAAGCAATAAAAATCAACGGAGACACAAATCATGACATGATCTTGGCAATGACATCCTTAATTAGACTACTAAATGAGTAATTTTGAATGATATCCAAAACCACACACTTATCCTGTTTCGTGGGTGTCAGAATAAGCTGAGAGAATGAGTGGGGAGGTTAGGGAGTACACAGAGAGGGGCCTTAGGGCTCTTGTCAATTGAACTGGTGACAATAGACAACATTAAGATATTTTGAGGAAAGGCCTTCCCAAAGCATCCATCCACCTGTTTAAAATAAATAGTGTGAAGTGGAAACCTCTTTAAAATTTCAAGTTCAAGTAAAAGTTATACTAGAATTGACAGAAATTCCCAATATTACACAGTCCAATGCATTCATTGTACAGGTGGAAAAAATTGAGGCTCATAGTGGGGAAATGACTCACTCAGGATAATGAAATACATACTAATCCAGATTGGAGTAGCCCACAGGCCTGTTAACATCTAAGTTCCTTTCCAAAGACTTATGTTGATTTCCTCTTATCTGTTACCCACCTATAGAGCTGTCACGTGTGTGTTCCTTGGCAATACCATGACTCATCCACTTTCTCTAGGAAAGGTGTCAATTAATTTGTTGACGTGAATGTTAGCCAGATTCTGAGTATTATTGCTTCCATTGGTAGCTATTCTCTAATAATGTCGCAATTCGGCGAGAGAAGCAGATAGATTAAAAGACAGGCGTGCGTTTAAGAGCTGTTTATATTGCAGCACACACTCATAGTCTTACTCATAAATAACAATAAACAACATTTAAAAACTGGCTCTAATGACCTAAAAAAATCAGAGAAAGGAAACTAATTCCCAAAACTGATTTTACCTCTGAAATCACAAAATGTGTTCCTGTGGTAATGACTCATTAAAAAAAACAACTTTACCTCTTAAGAAAAAATATTTCACTTTTGTTTTGATAAGGAAGAAGAAAGCCTCTATTGTGTCATCACATTACTTTCCTACTAGGAACTACAGCTGCTTTTCTTACTAGGTATTAAAGGGGATGTTGTAGATTATGCTTCCTTAAACTATACCATGCAAGCTAATTATACTAATAG
>PVIY010059664.1:0-11642 GCA_004026745.1 Myrmecophaga tridactyla | reverse complement strand
GAGTAACAAAAGAGGCCCTCCTGGGGGTGACTCTTAGGCCTAAATTTTAAGTAGACTTGACCTATCCTTTGTGGGGTTAAGTTTCATATGAACAAGCCCCAAGACTGGGGGCTCAGCTTATAGCTTTGGTTGTCCACACTGCTTGTGAGAATATCAAGAATTCAACTTGGGGAAGTTGAATTTCTCCCCGTTCTCACCAGGATTTCATTTCTTTAGCTTCTCTACGTCTTTACAATTCTGAGCTACTCAGATTCTGTTTCTTAAGAAATCATTTCTTGATATTGATGTGCTTTTTCATAATTGCCTTTGACTAAGTAATTGATTAACAGATATATTCAATAATTCCTTTATTAAGCATTTATTGACACTCTGCCTTACTAGGCACTGGCAGCACTGGTTGGAGAGGTTAATAAATGTATGTGAGCTATCAAGGAGTTTCTCTTCCTTAGAAGTCATAAGGCATGTCTATAAGTAATTTAGTTAAAGTAGAAACTGCGATTTAGAGAACTTTAAAGACGGAGTTGAGAGGCAGAAAAATATGATTTTCAGTGGTAGTTTTAAACCTAATCCATAGGACAGCGACTGGAGTCTCCAAGAGAAACAAGTCAAAAAGGGAGAATACTGTGGGCAAAAGGCAGATTTGGATTGAAATAGATTTGGTCTTGGTGACTTCCAAGTGGAAATGGGCAGCGTATGTGCCTTGATCTCAGAATGCTAGGGTTAAAGATGTTTTTCCTTGAGGTTCGTTGCTTGATGACCTTAACAGAGAGCTGTGTGGGGAGCCTGTAATGCAGCCTGGCCAGACTGCTTTAGAGGAAGCAGGCAGAAAGTTTGCCCTCCGGCCATGGGGGCCTCTGCATGTGCCAGAACTGGTTCCTTTACTCTGGGGTATCAGCATCCCAAACCTTAACCTCAGGTTTCCCCAGAAGACTCATTCAGATTCTTTAGAGGGATTTTTGTTGTTTATTTGTTGAATATTGTTCAGTTTTCATTTTGAATAGGTTATACATGCACATGGTACAGATTTTAAAAGTATGAATTGATTTTTGGTAAGAATTGAGATTCTCTCTCCTAGTTTCCTATTTTCCATCCCTAGAGGGCATCAATTTCCTTTTTATTTATTCTTCCAGAGACATTCCATATAAATACAGAAGTATAAATATATAAATATATATTCCTTTTTCCTTTTATATATATGACAGTATATAACATATACTCTATTCTTACCTTTTTAATTCACACTATAATTGGAGATCTTTTCATTGCTTTTTCAATTACATTAAAACTTAGATTCTCCCCTCCCTCCTATTTATTTTTAGGAATTTTGAAGCTACTTTTATTTTTGAACAATGAATAGCATTCCACTGCATAATGGTAATAACATAATTTGTTTAACCAGTTTGTTGAACATTTATGTTCCTTTCAATCTTTTCTTACAGTAAACAGTATTTCACTGAGAAACCTTATTCAGATGTCATTTTATACAAATGAGAATAAAGCTCTAGGTTAAATCTTTAGAAGTGAAATTGCTGGGTTGTACGGTATATGCAATTGTAATATTTTTATAACCTTGGAAAATTACCCAAGGTTATAATAAAAATAACAATAGCTAGTGTTTAATGGATCCTTACTTTGTGCTAGGTTCTGCAAAGCACTCTGTAAGTATTTTTCCTTTAACCTTTGTAACAACATGATGAGAAAGGTTATATTATTAGTATCATTTTAAAGACGAGGAGACTGAAACAAATGGAAGTTAGATAATTTGACTAAGGTTACAGCTAGGAAATGGCAGAGCCAGAATTTAAAACCATGCTCAAAGTTACTGCTTTCATTGCCACTTTACCTATTTATACTCCATCAGTGGCCTTTGAAAGGGCCTCTTTCCAGTGCAGTCCATACTGACTTTAAATGCCTTCTCTTCCATAATCTAAAATTCTGTGAATTCTTAGGTCACTGTCTGGGACACTAATCTCTTCGATTATTTTAATTACTACTCCTGTATAGTATGTCTTAATATCTTGTAGGTCTATCCCCTCCTCTTTATTTTTCAGAATTTCTCCAGCTTTTTTTTTTTTTTTTTTTGCATGGTCAGGTACTGGGAATTGAACCTAGGTCTCTGGCATGGCAGGTGAGAACTCTGCCTGCTGAGCCACAGTGGCTCGCCCTCTAGCTGTTTTTTTTTAAAGTCACAAAACTCTTTACTATTGTGGTTTTGATTTAAAGTTGCATTATGTTTCCAAACTGATTTACAGTGTTGAATTCCTGCCTGCAAAAACAGAGTATTTTTTCTCTATTCACGTCTTCTTTCATATCCCTCAGTTGAGATTTATAGTTTTCTTCAAATGAACCCTGCACAATTCTTGCTAAGTTTTATTTCTGTTTTTGTATTGTTGCTGTTCTGAAAAGGATCTCTTCTTCCTCTGTTTTCTTTACTTTTATGTGTTTTTCCATTCTTTTATATATTTGTATTTACTTGCTTTAAAAAGTACAAGTTAATATTTCTTATAAGATATGGATGTTAATAACAAATATATATAAATTAAAAAAGCAAGAGTCCTGGAAAACTTAAATTACCAAAACTGTTACCAGAAAAGAGAAAATTTAATACACCAGTTACTGTAGATGAAATATAGAACGTTGTCTAAGAAACTGCCTCCCCCAGTAAAAGAAGCCACAGTCCCAAATAGTTTCATAAATCAATTCTATTAAATCATTACATAAAAATTTCATCAATGCTACTTAAAATATCCCAAAGCAGAGGAAAAAAGGAGAGCATACAAAATTCTTGTTTATGAAAACAGCATAACTTTTGATACCAAAATCTACCAATATAGCACCAAAAAAGGAAACTACAGAGCAATCTCAATTATAAATATTCATGTAAAATCTTAAGTAAAAGGCCACACTGAAGTAATATACCTTGCGAAGGAGGGTTTTCTTCAGGAATGCAAGGGTGGTTTCATTGCCCAACTTTTTCTAAGCGCATTCAAAAACATGTACCTACTATGGACTTCAGTAGCTGTTTAATTCACATGATTCCATTTTGGACATTTCCATTCTTCTAGCATTTGATAAAAGAGAGATTTGCTTTCTTAATATCTTTCAGACTTGGAGTATATTTGGATGACCAAAGAATTACCACCAAAGCAGGATATTTATGAGGAAAAATTAACCCAGGAATTGCTAGTGGAAGGACTTACAAGCTTTGGCCTTGACTGTCCCCCCTTAGAAGAAAACTGGAGGTGTGAAGACCTGTTTGAGAAGGAGATTGTAAGTCGGAAGACACATTTCAGTCAAGAGACAATCATTCATATAGATTCCCTTATTGAGAAAAGAAACCATTCTAACAAATATGGGACAATTTTTCATCCAAATACCTTGTCTTATATGAAAGAGTTTGTTCCCATGGAAGAAAGAATACATAACTTTGACAAAGATAAGAAAAGCTTAAAAAAACATTCATTTATTAAAAAACAGAAGCAAGTCCATGGAGAAAGGAAACTTTTGAGATGTAATGACTGTGAGAAAACTTTCAGCAAAATCTCAACCCTTACACTTCATCAAAGAATCCATACTGGAGAGAAGCCCTATGAATGTATTGAATGTGGGAAAGCATTTAGCCAGAGTGCTCATCTAGCTCAACATCAGAGAATACACACAGGAGAAAAACCCTTTGAATGCACTGAATGTGGGAAAGCCTTCAGCCAAAATGCTCATCTTATGCAACATCAGAGAGTTCATACTGGAGAAAAACCTTACAAATGTAGACAGTGTAATAAAGCCTTCAGCCAGCTTGCACACCTTGCTCAACATCAGAGAGTTCATACTGGAGAAAAACCCTATGAATGTGTTGAATGTGGAAAGGCTTTTAGTGATTGCTCATCTCTAGCTCATCATCGAAGAATTCATACTGGGAAAAGACCCTATGAATGTATTGACTGTGGGAAAGCTTTCAGGCAGAATGCTTCTCTTATACGTCATCGGAGATATTACCATACTGGAGAGAAACCCTTTGATTGTATTGATTGTGGGAAGGCTTTCACTGATCACATAGGACTTATTCAGCATAAGAGAATTCATACAGGAGAGAGACCTTACAAATGTAGTATGTGTGGGAAAGCCTTTAGCCATGGCTCTTCCCTGACTGTACATCAGAGAATTCATACAGGAGAAAAACCTTACGAATGTAGTATTTGTGAGAAAGCTTTTAGCCATCGTGGCTCACTTACGCTACATCAAAGAGTTCATACTGGAGAGAAACCCTATGAATGTAAGGAATGTGGGAAAGCTTTCCGGCAAAGCACACACCTTGCTCATCATCAGAGAGTTCATACTGGAGAGAAACCTTATGAATGTAAGGAGTGCAGAAAAACTTTCAGCCAGAATGCACACCTTGCGCAGCATCAGAAAATACACACTGGAGAGAAACCTTACGGATGTAAGGAATGTGGTAAGGCCTTCAGTCAGACCGCACACCTTGTTCTACACCAGAGAGTTCATACTGGCGAGAAGCCTTACGAATGTATTGAGTGTGGAAAGGCCTTTAGTGATGGCTCATATTTTGTTCAACATCAGCGAATGCACACTGGCAAAAGACCATATGAGTGTCTTGAATGTGGGAAGGCATTCAGAGAGAGGGCATCCCTTACTTGTCATCAAAGATGTCATACTGGTGAGAAACCCTATGAATGTAATGTTTGTGGGAAAGCTTTTAGCCATCGCAAATCCCTTACTCTACATCAGAGAATTCATACAGGAGAGAAACCTTATGAGTGTAAAGAATGTAGCAAAGCCTTCAGCCAGATTGCTCATCTTACGCTACATAAAAGAATCCATACAGGAGAGAGGCCCTATGAATGTAAAGAATGTGGAAAAGCCTTCCGGCAGAGTGTGCATCTTGTGCATCATCAGCGAATTCATACTGGAGAATCATCCTTAATTATTCCCTCATCCTCATTCCCACACCACCAGGTTCTGTAGGTGGACCTCCTGAATACCTCTGGAACCTACCACTTTTTTGCAATACATGTCCCATCATTTGGATTTCTGCAATTATCACAACCATTTTTTCTCTGGCTACTTTCAAGAGTATTTTTAACACTGTAGGCAGCTTGATCTTTTAAAAATTATATAGATATATTCATATTAAATTCCCATTTAAAACCCTCGTCTTAAAGAATATGTTAGATAAACCATTTTAGGGGCTTGGTATAACCCTGGGCGTATAGTTAGTGCAGAATGCATGCTAACCATTAAAATAAAGGGGGAACAAAAGTCTTCCTTATGAACAGCGATATTCAGCTGCCATTAAAACAAACCAGTAGGTTAAGACTGAGAAACCTGCAGATTCTAGAGCAAGCAAAGAACTACCTGGTTCTCCCTGTAGAGAAGATAAACATACTCAGAATTGAAAAGTTATATGGTAGCTTCTCATTCTTTCTGTCTGAAGATAAGAACGTGTAACACTGTTGATGAGGAACGCCAGGCCTTGCCTAATACTGAGAAGTGAGACTTGGCCAATTAGAGCAAAGCGTTTGGGAGAATGTAGGACTAGCCAGGGCACAGGATTTAAAAATTCATAAATAAAATTAACATACTAGTTAATGTGAATAGATTAATGGCCAGGTAATAAGCTATAAAAAGTGGTTGAACATTTTCACCTTTAAAAAAGCACCACAGACAATTCCTATGGTATCTGAATTATTGTAGAACATAGAAAAATACAGTAAACCTTCCCATCTTGTTCCATGAAACTAACATGATTCTGAGACCACAACTAAATATATACATGTATATATATATATATATGTAAGCTTATGAATATAAATGTTGAACTTTTAATAAGCTTATTTTTAAAATATTACCAAAAGGAATAAATGGATAGCTAGATATGTCTCTGTATGGAAAGTCTCAGTGTGGTAAATACATAATCTCTTATCAAGTTAAATCTATAAATTTGCTGATATTTCAACAAAAATCCCAGTACATTTTTATGTTGGCAAGTTGATTCTGGTATTCAGTTATAAAATTATGATTATAGCATGGATGTAGTACGGATTCATTCAATTAATATTTTTAAAATTTTTTATTAGAGGAGTTACAGGTTTACAGAACAATCATGATAAAATACAGGATTCTCATACACCATCCCACCACCAACACTTGCATTGGTAAGGAAAATTTGTTAAAATTAACAACACTTTTTTGTAATGCTATTTTTTAGAATTGATGAAAGATTATTAAAGTAGTAGTATAATTATTGTCCGTGGTTCACATGGGGTATTCCCCCCCCCATATTTCCAATCTATTATTATTTTTCACATGTCTTTATTACTCATCTACCCATACAGTGGATAATGGAAGTGTCACATGGTTTTTACAATCATGGTCACATGATAAAAGCTATATAGTTATACAGTCATTATCAAAGATCAAAGCTACTGGATTACAGTTCAACAATTTACAGTTCAACAGTTCAGTATTTTCTTCTGGCTGTTCTGATACACTAGAAACTAAAGAATTATCTATATAATGAGTCAATAGTCATGATAATTTATTAAATCCTGATTTCTTAGGTACACCTTCCTCTCATTTGATCATTCTTTCAACCTTTAGAAACCTGGGTAATGACCATTTTAGCTTCTTCATCCTGGAAAGGGGTGTCAACCTTTTGGGGTAGAGGAATGAAACTGGTTGATATTCTTGAAAAGACTGAAACTTCTGAGTTTCAGGGCTTATCTGGCATAGGAACTATCTGGAAGCCTTAAGTTTCTGCAAAAATAAACTCACTAAATAAAACATTTATATAGTCTTAGATAGAGCCCAGGGTATTCTTTAGGGTTTTTAAGAATACGGTTGGTTGGGACTTGGCATACTATGGTAATTTGCATTATGTGGCTGAAGCTTGCATAAGAGTAACCTCCAGAATGACCCCTCAACTCTATTTGAAATCATTTAGCCACTGAAACTTTTTGGTTCATTTCTTTTCCCCCTTTTGGTCAAGAAGGCATTCTCAATCCCATGATGCCAGGGCCAGGCTCATCCTTAGGAGTCATGTCCAAAGTTGCCAGGGAGAATTACATCCCTGGGAGTCATGTCCCATGTAGGGGGGAAGGTAGTGAGTTTCCTTGCAAAGTTGGTCTAAAGAGAGAGGCCACATCTGAGCAACAACAAAAGAAGTTCCCTAGGGGTGACTATCAGGCATAATTATAAGTAGGCTTAGCTTCACCGTTGTAGAAATAAATTTCATATGGCAAGCCTCAAGATCAAGGGGTTGGCTTATTAAATTGGGAGTCCATAATGCTTGAGAGAATATTAGGAATTCCCTGGGTTGGGAAGGTTAATAATTCCATATATTTTACTCCAGTCCTTCAAGGGAACTTTGCAAATACTGTTTTATTTTCTGCCCAAAGTACTCAGGTATGTGTCAGGGTATTACATTAACCTGTACAGAGTAACAAGATCTCATTTCCTATTCTAGGTTCCACGGCCAATTAATATTAACAGAGCATTTACTAATGCACAAGGAACTGTTGGGTGCTGGGGATACAGCAGTGTACAAAACAGACAAAAATGTCTGTCTTTACAGATCTAATAGGGAAAGAAAGACAAAAAAATTGAAATACATCCTATGTGATAAGTGCTAAGTACCATGGAGAGAAATTATCTCCATTTGGCATTAGAGGCAGGGAATGAGAGAACTAGAGGTAATTGTCAAGTCATGAAAGACATAATAGCATAGTCTCAAAGCAGCTAGTTACTAGGCTTTGGATGTTGAAGGAGGGGAAGAGTTGATAGTTTAACAAAGATCATGAGAGTTCTGTCCACACCTATCAATAGTGATTTGGAGGCTAATGGAAGAGGTTTTATTTTTTAACAGTTTTATTGAGATATAATTCCCACAGTATACAATTCACCATTTATGGTGAACCGTTCACTGATTTTTAGTATATTCAGAGTTGTGCTGCCGTCACCGTAACCAATTTTAGGACATTGTCATCATTTCCAGAAGAAATCCCATGCCCTTTAGCAGTCACCATGTGGGGTACTCTAACCTGGAGCATCCAGAGCTCTTGAGCTCCGTCTTTACTGCTGTGTAAGGCAGTATAGAGGGCTGTGTGAAGGGTACTGTTATCCAGAGTACACAGCTTCTAGAAAACCGAACTTTGGGACTCCATCTTGTCTTCTGATGGAGGCATAGAGGGGAGGAAGTCTTACCCAGAGCAGGTGGAGGTTTTGGACTCCCTTTATGTATGCTAAAAGGATTTTTCATTACAATGGGGAAAGATTGGATTGATCAGATAGTGTTGGGCATTTAGCTCTCTGGAAAAAACATAGATCTATACCTTGTACATGAAGGAAATCCTTGAATATTAAAAATCTAAATGTAAGATATTAAAGTACAAGAAGATTTTAAAATAATATTTGCATAACCTTGTTTTGAGGTAGACCTTCTTAAGCATTATACAAAATCCAGTAGCTGATGTTGGGCCATATAAAACTTATCTAGTGGAAAGCACCATAATCAAAATCAATAGATAATTGAGAAACTGAAAGAAAACAACAAAGAACAAAAAATCATAATTCTTGATAATCAGAGTACTGTTACATATCGGTAATAATAACATCTGTAAATTAGTAGAAAAATTGACAAGGCTAATAGCCAGTTCATAGAAAATGAAATAAAAATAGCTAGTGAAGATATGAAAATGACAGTATCATTAGCAATCAAGGGAATGCAAATTAAAATGATATATCTTTTTTCCCCAAAAGATTACTTTCAAAACGTTAAAAGACAAAATCATCTAGTATTGTTGAATATGTGGAAAACGAGACAATTCCTCTATGTTATATAAATTCCTGTATGTATGTACCCATTGAATCAGTAGTCTTTAGAACCTGCCAAGTTAGATAAATATATAATGGTACAATTATTTTTCGATAGGAAAATTATTAGAAATAACAAATCTGGCTGTAGGGAAACAGGTAAATAATTAAGGTATAGCCATTCAATGGAATTCTATGCAGCTATTAATATACATATATTAATATTATATATCTATAGAAAGATATTTGTGCTATACCAAATGAAAAAAAATCACAGACCTTTACTGTAGTATAAACTCGTAATTGTAATGTTAAAAATAAACCTTAAAATATATTGCAGTAGGCATCTCCTTTACATCTAGCTTCATGGCAAACAAAATTCAGCTGAGGGAATTTGTATGCTACTGAAGGAAGTTTTACTGTTTGAAATTATAGGGTTAATATTGCTGAAAACCAGAAACTGCTCACACGGCTTGTTAAGATAAACCAGAAACTGCTCATGCAGCTTGTTAAGATAAGCTGCTCATTAAATTTCACACTTTATTCTAGAATGGCCATATAATTTATTGTCTAAAGAGGGACATTTTTTAAAGTGAAAGGGGTACATAATCAAACCGAACCTTTGGGCAACAGGCATTCAGGGACTGTCTTGGGCAAAATGGATTATGTGTTCATACTCCTTATATAACAGAAAATTGAATAGGGGAGAAAATGAAGTTCTAACTACTGGAAAAGGGGTATTTCAGAGAATTCAAAGGTTTAGAACCTCCAAATCTCTGAAATACCACTTATTACGTCTGTTGCCTTATCTACATATGTCTCCCCTGAAGAGAAACCTAACAGTTTTATACTCTACTCCATTGCTGCTCACGTGATTTGCTGCTCACACAGACTAACTTTAACATGACTAGAAAATGAAATGCAAAATCAAAGTAGAGCAGAGAATAATTCTGTTTTAGGAGAAATTGCAGGAGTTTGTTTATTAGCTTAGATGAAGAAATATCTGGTGACATTTTGTGGAAATACAGTTTGATTAGATATTCTGAAAAGCTTCCAATTTGACTGTGTTCAGGTCAAAAGAAGCTCTCAAACTGTTGCAAAATGTAAAACCAGCAGGTTTACCAGTTGGTTCTTATGTCTGGAACAGTTAATTGAGTTGTCTGTAATTTACTGGAAGGCTTTTTAGAACCACAGGCTTGCTGGGGCAGTCACACTGATGGCCTGAGGACTTGGGAACAAATGGTTTTTCTCCTAGCTTGGTAGTAGGCTGTGTTGGAGACTGAATGCCAGACTGTTGGGTAGCATGTGACCCCATAGTCTGACACAGTGCTAGCTAAGCCTTAGGACTGGCATACCTTCAGTGGGTAGAAGTGGCAGATAGGGGCACAGCCCCAAGTAGGCCAGAAAACACAAGTAATTTTCATGAACAGGTTGCAAACATACCCATTTTGTTTATTCTTGCTATACCACAACCCTCAAATCACACCTTTGGATTTATGGGGATTGTCCTATGTCAGTTAGTTAACCTATGGATAAAAAATAAACTCCATCTTGATTTAGAGTGTACTTGCTTTATATACCACCTGGAAAGGGGTTAGCAAGACATTAGAGTTTCATTCAGCAGTACCCTTCAAGGGTTACATTGAAACCTTTCAGTGGACACAACTCTGTGTGTCTTTAACAGCTTTACTGAGATGTAATTTACCTACAATAAACAGCATATATTTAAAATGTACAATTTGGTAATTTTTTACATTTGTACGCCTCTAAAATCACCATGATTAAGATGAACATAACCATCTGCCCGATTATAGTCCCTCTCTTTTGCCCCACTTAACTTTCCACCTCCCTAGCAACCACTGATCTGCTTTTTGTCCCAATATATTAGTTTGCATTTTCTAGAGTTTTGTGTAAATAGACTCATACAGTATGTACTCTTTCCATCTGGCTTTCACTTAATGTAATGAGATTCATCCATATTGTTGCATGTATCAATAGTTCATTCCTTTTAATTGCTGAATACTGGTCTGTTGTATGGACATACCACAGTTTGTTTATCCATTTGCTAACCAATGGGCAATTGAGTTATTTTAACACCCTGTACACTGAAAGCTACAGAATATTGCTGAGAAAGTTAAAGATGACCTAAATAAATGGAACGATACACCTAGTTCATGGGTTGAAAGACAATACTGCTAACATCAGTTCTTGCTAAACTGGGATTTGTGGTTGTCAGATTTCTAAGGTGGCCCCAATATTCCGCTCTCCCATGTACTGTGCCCTTTATAATCCCCTCTTCTTCAGTGTGAATGGAGCTTGTAAGTATAATGAGATATCACTCCTGTGACTGTGTTAAATTTTATGGCAGAAGGAACTTCACAGATGTAATTAAATCCCTAATCAGTTAACATTGTGTTAGTCAAAAGGGAGATTTTCATGTCTGTGCCAGAACTAATCAGGTGAGCACCTAAAAGGTACCGGGCCCTTTTTGAAGAAAGTGATTCAGGGTGTAAGAGATATGCTCTCCTTTTGGCCTTGAAGGTGTAAACTCCCATTCTGGAAAGAGGGTCATGTGGCAGGAAACAGCAGGGGGCCTCAAGGAGCTGAGAGCAACCCTCAAGAAAGTAGGGTCACCAGTCCTACATCTATAAGAAACTAAGTTCTGCCGACAACGAACAGGCTTTGAAGAAGACCCCAAGCCTTAGGTGAGATCACAGTCCCAGATGACAGCTTGATTTCAGCCTGGTAAGACCCCAAGCAGAGGCCCCTGAGGTAATTCATACCCGACCCATGGGAACTATGAGAAAATATATTCG
>PVIY010059663.1:0-11947 GCA_004026745.1 Myrmecophaga tridactyla | reverse complement strand
CTATTTATTTTACACAGGGATGCAAATTTAAACCACCGCATTACAGCATACCTACCAGAATTGGAAACATTAACATAATTGTTCCAAACAAGGGCCACTAAGGGTGTAGACCAACAGGAATACATGGGAGTGTAAATTATTAAAACCACTTGGGAAAACCACAGGGCATTATTTACTATATTTGAAGACATGATCACACTATAACCCAGAAATCGCTCTGGGGCATGTACAGGAATTTCCATGGCAGATATATTGATAATAATCCTAAAACTGGAAAAAAGCTCAAATGTCCATGATTAGTAGAATGGGTAAAAATGCATGGATTATGCCTACAATGGAATAGTATACGTCAATGAAAAATGACCAGACTAATGCTACGCCATCGACATGGATGGATTTCACAAACATAGGGATGCATTAAAGAGTCCAGGCACAAAATGGTATATACTGTATGATTCCACTTATATAAAGCCAAAAAACAGGCAAAACTGGAATATTATACAGCAACCCAAAAGAACAAACCACCAACCACCAATGAGTATAACAATATTGCTGAGCTGCAAAAAATATGCTGAAGAGATACAAAAGTATTAACTGCATGATTCCATTTATATGGAATTCTAGAAAAGGGAAAACTAATCTACAGTAAGGGAAAGCAGGTAAGGAGCTGCCTGGGGCCAGAGGTGGGGGCAGCCTGACTGCAAAGGGAGGTGAAGGTAACAGAAATGTCTTATATCCTGATCTTGGGAGTGGTACACAGGTGCATACATTTGCCAAAACCCATTGAACTGTACACACAAAATGGGTGACTTTTATTGAATGTAAATTATTCCTCAGCAAAGTTGATTTTTAAGGAAAAAGCAAGCACAACCTATATATATTGTGAGAGAAGTGAGAATGCTGGTTATGGCTGGTATTCAATGAGTGTGATGGAAAATGTGGGAGGCTTCTGAGGTGCTGATCACCTATGCCTTGATTTGCACAGCAGTTCAAGGGCTCTGCTTACTTTCTGAAAATGCATCAAATCACACACTTCAATATTGTGCCCTATTCTGTGTGCATGCTATAGTTCAGTAAGAAACTTACATTAAAATTGTCAATGGTGACTGTTAGCAAGGTGGTAAAACAACAGGAATTCTCAAACTGCTGGTACAAACATAAGTTATTATGACCACTTTGGAAAACTGTTTATCATCTACAAAATGTGAAATATGTATAATAATAATTGCTCTCCTAAGTGTATACCTAACAGCTATGTGTACTTGTGTCCACCAAAATATATGTAAAAGAATGCTCAAAGTAGCATTATTTAGAATTTCCCTAAATTGAAAACATGCTGCATGTCTATCATCGGTAGAGTGAATGAATTCTTTGAGGTATAGTCATACAATGGAATACCAAAAAAAGCATGCATACTATACAATTATATGTACATATATGTAAAAACTAGATGACTCAAATTCTGCATCTGTTTATGAAGTAGAAGTCACAAGAAAACATTACACTCATCCTAAAAAAGAGAAGAATTCAGGTAATCTATCACATAATAACATTTTGGAAATTATTTGGAGAGTTGAGGTAGCAAGGTAATCAAGAGAATTAAATACACAGAACAAAAAAACTGCCAAGCAAGAATTCTATATCCAACAAAATTGTCTTTCAAAAATGAGGGGCGGATTAAAGAAAGAAAAGCTGAGGGAGTTTGTCACCAGTAGACCAGCCCTACAACAGACACTGAAAAGAATTCTGTTGGTTAAAAGGACGACAGACAATAGAAGCCACATGAAGAAATAAAGATTCCGAATGAGGTCATATGACATGATAAATATAAATGCAAATACCACTGTATTTTATAACTCCATTTTTCACTTCCCATCGGATCTAAAAGTCAAATGCATAGAAAGTAATGACAAATCAATGGTTTGGGACTCATAATATATAAACATGCAATTTGTGAAAAGACCTACATAAAGCTGGGGAGATAGGAATATAGGGTTATAGAATCATAGTTTGCATATACCATTGAAGTTAAATGTGATTAAAGCAAAGGAGATTGTTATATATGTAGAATTCTAAATTTAAGCTCCATGGTACCCACAAAGAAAATATTGGATATTATACAAGCTCACAGTGACAGAAATTAAAGTACAGGTTGCCAGGAGTGAGGGACAGGGGGATTGGGGAGTTAGTGCACATTTGGAGTAGGATTTCTGTTTGTGATGATGGGCAAGTTTTTGTAATGGGAGGTGGTAAAGGTACTTCAATTTTGTGAATGTGATTAATCTCGTTCAAAGATATGATTGGGAGTGGTTAGATGGGAAAGTTTATGTTGTATATATATTCTCACAATTTGCAAAAAAAGAGTAACTAAACACACAATGACAATTTAACGCAATACACATTCCTGGATGAGATCTAGCAAAGAAGGAAAAAGGCTCAAAGGGACATTATTGGGACTTATGAAAAATTGAAATTTAGACTGTAAGCTTTATGTCACTGTTAAATTTCTTGAACTTTATAACTGCATTTTAGGTGATTAACATAAGTGACTATCCTTGTTTGTAGGAAATGTACATGGAAGGATTATGTGTTCAAGGGGAAAATTCATGCAACCTACATTGAAGTGTTTAGAAAATGAATTGATATATCAACAGGCAGACAGATAGTTGGATAGAAAGTATGATACAGCAAATTTGGTAAAATGTCCAAAATTGGTGGATCTGGGTATCTGGGGAGTAGGGGTATTTTGGAGTTCCCTGAGTGGGTTTTGTATTATTTTTGTAACTCCCCTTTGAGTTTGAAAGTATTTCAAAGAGTAAAAAGAAAAAGCAATCAGAAAAGGTCACAAGTAGTATGAGAAACTACTATATATATTTTCTTTGTTTTGCTGTGTTTAATATTTCATTTCCTTCTTGTTGACTCAAGTTTTCCTTTTATATTTGTTTTTCAGCAGTTTGAGTATTTTGTATCCCCTTTTAACTTGGTTAGTGTTACTTGAGCTAACCAGATAGTTGTTTGTTTTTTTGTTTTTACTTTTTATTAATTTAGGAAAATTCTTGGTCATTATCTTCAAATATATGTTCTAAACTGATCTATTTTCTCTGTTCTACTTCTGGGATTCCAATAACACTTATTATTGTCCTGCTACTCCTGGACGCTCTACTTCTGCTTTTTTTCACTCATTTTTTTCTCTTCATATCTATTTTTAATAATTTCTATTAATTATCTCAAGTTCATTTTGTCTTTCCTTTTCTTTGTCCAGTCTGTTGAGAATTCTCTCGATGGAATTTTCTTCTTTGGTACTGTTTTCATTTTTAGCATTTCCATTTGCTTCTTTCTTAGTTTACTTCTCTCTGCTGAAATTGGCCATCTCTTCCTGTACATTACCTTTTCCACTACATCCTTTAACATATTAATCATAATTGTTTTAATGTTTTTTTCTAATGTAGCCAACATATAGATCATCTCTGAATACACTTCTTTTTGTTGCTTTTTCTCTTGGTAATGGAATGATTATTCTTGACTTTTGTGTGTGTTTTGTAATTTTCCATTGAATGCCAGACATCATTTGTGGATTAAGAGTAGAACCAAGGTAAATAAGCATGTTAGCATGCTTATTCTTCTGCTGGACTGTTAGTTGGGACATTTAGTCAGTTGTCAGTAGTTAGCTGGATTTGTGTTTTGCTGTACCATTAGCTAGAATTTCTTCCAGCAGTGATCTGCCTTTACCTGTGCTTGGTGTGGGACCTATGATGCTAGTGGGTTTGTCTCCATGTTCTTCCTGCTCTTTCAGCCTTCAGCAATCTCAGGAGGCCTGGGCCACACAGTGTCTCTCTACCCCTCCTCTTTCTCATCCACCTCCTCATTGGTAGACAGCTGCTGCTCTTTATTCAGTACTAATTATATGTCTGATTCTTAGAGGTGGAGCCTTGTCAGCATTTCCATGCCTCCCTTTTCTAACAGTCAAAGTCTGCTTTGTGTCTGTAGAAGGTCTTGGGCAGGAGGGAGTCCCCTGCCCTTGCCCCACTGATAATAGAATTCTGCTTTGTACTGGTACAGGATACAGGACTCAAAAGGTTTGCTTACCTCTCCTGCACGAGCAGGCAGATTGTGCTTTTATTTTTCCCCCAACTGTGGATCTTTGCCTAGTACTTGGAGGTGAAAGAAAAGCTTCCCTACCTCTCCCTAGAAGCAGACAACTATTGCTTTAGTCCTTTCCCCAGAAAGTTTTCTGCCTCTCCCTAATGGGGTTGCTCAGTCTCCTGCATCCACACACTCTTTACCATTTGCACCCAATGGGAGCCAGAGGAGAAGAGCATGAAGTCCCCTCTGTCTGGTACTTCTTGTTAGTACAAACTGAAATGCTTGGCTACTCTTAGGCTTTAGGAAGTCATTAAAACAAAGCTGACATTTTTTTTCTTGCATCTATGATGTTTCTTTTTTCTGCTCTGCCAAAGGTGAAAGAGTTCCTGTGTCCTTTTCTTGGAGGGGAATGTCACTCGTCTTCCACCCCTTACTGCCTCCATGGTTTCTGATGAGAAATTGGCATTTAACTTTATTGAAGTTCTCTCATATGTGGCATGTACTTATGTCTTGCAGCTTTCAGAATTCTCTCTTTATCTTAGGTATTTGACAGTTTGATTATAATATACCATGATGTGATTGTTAGGTTCTGGTGCCATTTCGGTGGCAGTACCTTGCAGGGCTGGTATAACATTCTCCAGGAGGTTGTGTATGGGTCCAGGAATCAAGGGGTAGAAATGGGAGTGGCACCACTCACAATCATTCCTAGTGATCCACTAGGACAATTTTTGCTTTCTGTCCCTGAAACCTTAAGCTCTACTGGACTACAGGTCTTAGTTCCAAAAGGAGGAGTGCTCTTCCCAGGACACACAACAATAATTCCACTGCTTCCAGTTCAATAAGACTGCCACGTGGCCACTTTGGGTTTCTTATGCCACTGAATCAACAGGCATGAAAGGGGATTACTGTTCTGTCTGGGGTTATTGATCCTGACTATCAAGGGGAAAGAGGACTGCAACTACACAACAGTGATAGAGAAGAGTTTTCCTAGAATACAGAAGATCTCCTGGGGCATCTCTTAGTACTACCATGCCCTGTAATTAAAGTCAATGGAAAACGGCCACAACCCCATCCAGGCAGGACTACCAATGACTCAGAAACTTCAGAAATGAAGGTCTGTGTCACCCTACCTGGCAAAGAACCACAAACCAGCTGGAATGCTTGCTGAGGGTAAAGGAAACATGGAATGGGTAGTGGAAGAAGGTGGTGCTAAATATGAACTCTGACCACGTGGCCAGTTACAGAAAGAGGACTGTGATTGTATGAATATTTCCTTCCTGTTTCGTTATGAGTATGTTTGCATTTGTACATAAGCAAATATCTTGTTTTCTTCTTATCATATGACATAAGCTGTTTTGTTCATGCTATAGTATTTAAGTCATAGGATATGAAGTTTAAGAATAAATGTTACCTAAGGCCTTGCACCTTATTATGGAAACATGTAGTGCATTTCTAGTTGTATGCAGGACAGTGGGGTATTGTTAGGCAGAAGGTATGCTTGTTATTGTGTCCTATTTGGAAATTAAGCGTGTTTCAAGGTGTATAGTGTGTATATATAGTGTATAGATATGTATCGCTGCCAATTTGAAAAGGGGTGGACTTGTTCAGTTCTGGTGTTGACTTGGCCAAGGGATGATGCCCAGTTGTCTGTTCAAGCAAGCACTGACCTGACATTTGCTGCAAGGATTTCTTATGGCTGGTTGCTAAACTGGAAGGCTGGTATATTAAGTCATTAGGTGATTGCATCTGTGGCTGATTGCATCTGTGATCAACTAAGGCATGCTTCTCATCATTGAGATAATCCAATCAGTTGCAAACTTTTAAGGAAAAAGAGAGACTTTTTCACTAGTTCTTCAGCCAACAAGTCTCTCCTCTGGAGTTTGTCCAGACCCTTCATCAGAGCTGCCAGCTTCACAGCCTTCCCTGTGGATTTTGGACTCTTCCATTTCCACGGTTGTGGGAGACACCTTTATAAGTCTAATTTTACAGATATCTCCTGTTGGTTCTGTTTCACTAGAGAACCCATACCCTGATATTTGGGTTAATCCTGTTGGAGTTCATTGAGCATGTTGAACGTGCACATGCCTGTCTTTTTATAAATTTAGGATGTTTTCAGTCATTATTTCTTTGAATGTTCTTTATATCCCTTTTTCTCTTTATCCTCTATCAGAGACTTCCATAATGTAAGCATTGGTATGCTTCACGATGTCTCACAAGTTCCTCAGCTTCTGGCTGTGTCCGCTTTTCTCCATTCTTTCTTCCTTCTGCAACTCAGACTGGATTATTTCAATTGTCTTCTGCTTAAGTTCTCTGATCCTTTTATCCGACAGCTACAATCTACTGCTGAACACCTCTAAGGAAATTTCAATTTCTGTTACTATGGTCTTCAGTTCTGTTTACTTCCTTTTCATAATTTCCGTGTCTCTACTACTATTCTCTTTGTATTTGTCTATGTTTTCCTGATTTCCTTTAGTTCTTTGTTTATGTTTCCCTTTAGCTCTTTAAGCATATACAAGTCCAGTTTTTAAGTCTCTGGTATGTCCCAGGTCTGGTTCTCCTCATTAATGTTTTCTAATGCTTTAATCTTTGGCTGGTCCATTGCTTCCAATTTCTTCGTATGCTGTAGTAACCTTTTGTTGAAACCTGGACATGTTGATTTTTAATATGTTATCACTGGAATTTAGGCTCTGAGGCATCTGTTCCTTAAGCTTGCATCCAGCCCATGTTATGACAGAGGTTTCCTTAAATGCTAGGAGCTAAAAGAAAGAAAATACCTTTCCCAGTCTCCATAGATTGCCCTGTGTGAGTGCTCTCCTTCAGGGCTTATCCATGTAATGAGTTTATAGAATAGCTCCAAGCCAAAGCACGGGAGACTCTCTTGTTCATGTCTTGTCTTGGGCATGCACATGTGGCCGTAGGAAGGTCCCCTTTTACATGGTTCTGGATGTCACCTCTTTCCTAGGAAACAGCTTCTCCACTATCCTGGCACTGCACTGCATGTCCTACAGCCAGCAATTCCTTGCCCCAAGCAGCACGTTGTTGCTGCTCTCCCACAGTGTTCTATAAGAGAGTTTGGTGAGATACCTTCTACACACAGGGCAAATTCTGGGTCGGCCAGTCTCTCAGACCACCCCCAGACACATTGGCCCAGACCTACATGCTCCTAGTATGCGCACAAGTGTTGCTCTGTTCCCTCGGGAACAAGGACTAGGGATCCACAGCCAGGGCATCACAAGGTCTTATCTCTTTTAAGTAGTCTTTGCCCAGTCTATTACTGAAGTCTACTTTCTTGATCTTTGAGAAAGATATTTTTGATAGCTGTTCGTGGTTGCTCAAAGCTTCTGTTGGGGGATGGAGCCCTGAAGTATCTCAATCCACCATCTTGATCAGGACAGATCCTCTGATTGGCTTATTTCCCCACCACATTAGACAAAAGAGTAATCTTTAAATTGTTGAAAGAAGAAGAAAAAACACCTGTCAACCCATAATTCTATATCTGGTGTTCTTCATTTCTTTGCTCAGATCCAAAAGTCTGTTACCACACTCTATCTGCCAGAAGGTCAGCGTTAACATCATCATTGATAAATCCTTCTGATATCATGTACCTTGAATATAATATGAGGGAAATGGCACTTTGCCAATGCATTAGAATTGCTGGAATACCATCTATGTGTTTGAACATGGATCAGAAAATTAGGGAAAGAAAGCCTGACATGTGGAGGATATGCAACCATCTCTGTGACAAATGATTGCATTATTTCAAAGGAGCATGGATTTCCTTAGAGGAGCTCACTGACTTGCTCAGGTGGCCTGAGCAGGCCCCCAACATTGCTGATACGTATAATTGATTCTTATTTTTAAGTATGACATATTCAACATGGCTTTACAGTATTATTTTTTAAAGGCAATTTTTAATTATACAACACTCGAGGCAACATTGTGAGCTAAGGATTTTAAGTACATCATGGTTTTAAATTACCAAAAGCAATGACAAAAAGTAAAACTCTCCATTTGGTCCTTTGAAACACTTATATTTTCCATTTCTGTGACACTTCTGTTCAAGAGCATTTCATATTCATTTAAATACTTTGTTGTTATAAAAGATTGCTGTATGGTTTAAACGGAAGTTACACAGCATTCATTTTGTTATAATTTTTTTATTTCTGCTTGTTTTATTTTTTAACTTTTTAAATATTATAATATAACATATATACAAAACAGAGAGAAAAAAGCAATAGTTTTCAAAGCACTCTTCAACAAGTAGTTACAGGATAGAGCCCAGGGTTTGTCCTGGATTACTGAATAATCATCTCAGATTTTTCTTTCTAGCTGCTCCAAAACATTGGAGGCTAGAAGGAATAAATATTTTTTAGCATCACATTTGACATTTTTATGAAAAATAACATTTATACAGAAAAGGAATAAATTTCTAAGCATAGTGCAACAATTAGTTGCAGAACAGATTTCAGGGTTTGGCATGGGTTACAATTACACTATATTAGGTTTTTACTTCCAGCTGTTCTAAGATACTGGAGACTAAAAGAAATATCAATATAATAATCCAGCAACCACACTCGTTTCTTAAACCCTATCCTCTCTGTATAACTCCACAATCACCTTTGATTTTTCTGTCCCTCTCTTTAGCGGTATTTGGGCTATGCCCATTCTAACTTTTTGATGTTGGATGGGGCTGTCATTAATATGGGGTAAGGAGATGGAATGAGCTGATGGTCTAGAGAGGCTGGCCCCTCTAGGTTTGAGGACTCATCTGGTCCAGGGACCTTCTGGAGAGTGTAGGTTTCTGCAAAGTTACCCTAGTGCATGAAACTTTTGTAGAATCTTATATATTGCTCTAGGTGTTCTTTGGGATTAGCTGGAATAGTTTTGGTTGGGATTTGGCAAATTATGATAGATAGCAATATCTAACTGAAGCTTGTGTAAGAGTAACCACTAGAGTAGTCTCTCAACTCTATTTGAACTCTCTCAACCACTAATATCTTATTTGTTACACTTCTTTTTCCCCTTTTTGTCAGGATGGCATTGTTGGCCCCATGCTGCCAGGGCCAGACTCATTCCTGGGAGTCATCTCCCACACCGCCAGAGAGACTTTCACCCCTGGCTGTCATGTTCCACGTAAGGGGGTGAACAATGATTTCATTTGCAGAGTTGGGCTTAGAGAGAGTGAGGCCACATCTGAGCAACAAAAGAGGTCCTCCAGAAGTAACTCTTAGGTATACCTATTGTGCTGGTTTGAAAGGATGTATGTCCCCTAGAAAAGCCATGTTTTAATCTAAACCCCATTTTGTAAGGGCAAAATAATCCCTATTCAATACTGTATATAATTAGATCATCTTCCTGGAGATGTAACCCAATCAAGAGTGTTTGTTAAGATGGATTAGGGGAGAAGGAAAAATCTGAGAAGATATTATAGTAGCCCATGACAAACTCTGGAATCTGTCTTGTAACTACTTGTTGAAGAGCGCTTTGAAAATTATTGCTTTTTTATTTCTTTGCTTTGTATATATGTTATATTATAAAATAAAAAAAGTTAACAAAAAACTTTTGTACATCTAAGGACATTATCAAGAAAGTGAAAAGACAACCAACATAATGGGAGAAAATATTTCATAACTATTAGGCTGATAAAGGTTTAATATCCAGAATATAATTAAAGAACTCCTGCAACTCAAAAATAAAAAGACAAAGAAACAAATTTTTTTAAATGGGCAAAGGACTTGAATAAACATTTCTCCAAAGAAGACATACAAATGATCAATAAACACATGAAAATATACTCAACGTCATTAGCCATTAGGGAAAGGCAAATCAGAAACGACAATGAGATACCACCTCATATGCACTAGAATGACTATTATTTTTTAAAAAGAAAAATAGCAAGTGCTGTGAAGGATGTGGATAAATAGGAAGCTTAAAACATTGTCAGTGGGAATATAAAATGATGCAGCCACTGTGGTAAAGTTTGATGGTGCCTCAAAAAAGTTAAACATAGAGCTACCAATCCCACTTCTTGGTATATCCCCAAAAGAGTTGAAAACAGGAACTCAGACAGTTATATGCACACAAATGTTCATAGCAGATTTATACACAATAGCCAAAAGGTGGAGGCAACCCAAATGTCCATCAACAGATGAATAGGTAAACAAAGTGCCATATATACAAGCACAATGGAATATTACTCAGCCTTAAAAATGAATTATGTTCTGATATATGCCACTACATGGATGAACCTTGATGTCATGTTGAGTGAAATAAGTCAGACACAAAGAGACAGATATTGTATAATTCCACTTAAATGAAATAGCTAGAATGTGCAAACTTAGAGACAGAAAGTAGAGTACAAGTTTCTAGGGGCAGGAGGTACGGGTCATGGGGAGTTCATGCATAATGGGTATAGCGTTTCTGTTTGAGCTTATGGGACAGTTCTGGTAATGGGTGGTGGTGAGGAAACTGCAACATTGTAAATGTGATTGACACCACTGAATGCTTGGGAGAGGTTAAGATGGGAAATTTTTTTTATGTTTCCAAAAGTGAAAAAAGAGAGAGAGAGAGACTAAAGAAACAATGACAAATACCATATATGATCCTGGACCAGATCTAATAATAGAGAAGAAAAGGCCAAAATGGGTATTATTGGGACATATGAATTAAATTGGAATGTAGACTGTAAACTTTGATTCAATGTTAAAGTTCTTGAACTTGACAATTGCACTTATGGGATTATATGAGTGACTATCCTTGTGCTTAGAAAATGTACATGGAAGTACTAAGTGTTCAAGGATCATGAAGTGTACAACCTACTCTCAAAAGTTTAGAAAATAGATGAATAGATTGATAGATAAAATGATGTTCAAACGTGGCAAAATGTTAAAAATTCATGGATCTGAGTATCTGGGTAGAGGTATGTTGGAGTTTTCTGCATGGTTTTTGTAATACTTTTGTAATTGTCCTGTAAGTCTAAAATAATGTAAAAAAAGTTAAAAAATGGATGGCAGATCTGAATTTTAAGTGAAAAACTAAAACATTTCAAAGAAAACTTTCATGATTTGGAGTTAGGCAAAGAGGTCTTAACCATGTCACCAAAAGCATGATTCATAAAAGAAAGAAAAAAGATAAATTGTAGTTCCTCAAAATTAAAAACTTTTGTTCTCAAAAAGAAAAAGTAGTCAAGCCAAAGACAAGAAGAAAATATTTGTAAATCGTCTGTGCAACAATGGAATTGTATACAGAATGTATAAAAAGCTTTCAAAACTTAACAAACAAAACTTCCAACTAGAAAAATGGGCAGATGACAGTAAACTGAACCAAGATCCCTGCTCTTGTTGAGGGCACACTTGAACGTGACCTGAGGACACTTACAAAAGAAAGAAACCCTGTGAAAAGGCAGAGAAGAGCCTCTGTGTTACTTGGAGCTGAGAGGCTACCAGGGAAAGATAGCAGAAGGATCTCTTTCCAGAGGAGAGTTTGAAGCAGGGCCGGGAAGGAACGTAAGATCAAGGGCAGGGGTCAGCTGGAAAAAATCCTAAGAGGGGTGGTGGGTTGAAGAGAGGGAGCCAGTCCATGCTGAACAGAGAGAGTAGATGCCAGGTATGGGGCTGCCGTGTGCCTGTGTGTGTCTAGGACAGGGTGAGGGGCAATGAGGAGTCAGGGAAACAAGAAAAGCTGGGGTGCAGAGGTCGGGGGAGCACAAGTTGCTGGCACTGCTGGAAAGGCAGGCAGCCAAATTGGGATTCAGTGCACTGGGCAGAGTGGAGTCCACTCAGGCCTATGCCTGTGCAGGACGTGTGAGGAAGGGGCTTCTAGCACAGAGCTTTCCCTGTAGAGCTCAGAGGGGACCCGAGACTTG
>PVIY010059662.1:0-11949 GCA_004026745.1 Myrmecophaga tridactyla | reverse complement strand
CCCCAAGCGAACCTCTTTTGTTGCTCAGATGTGGCCTCTCTCTCCAGCCAACACAACAAGCAAACTCACCACCCTCCCCCTGTCTACGTGGGACATGATTCCTGGGGGTGTGGACCTTCCTGGCAACATGGGACAGGAATCCTGGAATGAGCTGAGACTCAACATCAACCTTCTCAACCAAAAGGGGGAAGAGTGAAATGAGACAAAGTGTCAATGGCTGAGAGATTCCAAACAGAGTTGAGAGGTTATACTGGGGATTATTCTTACACATTAAGTAGATATCACCTTTTTATCCAAGATGTAATGGAGAGGCTGGAGGGAATTGCCTGAAAATGTAGAGCTGTGTTCCAGTAGCCATGTTTCTTGAGGATGATTGAATAATGATATAGCTTTCAGAGTGTGACTGTGTGATTGTGAAAACCTTGTGTCTGTTGCTCTTTTTATCTACCTTGTCAACAGACAAGTACAACATATGGAATAAAAATAAATAATAGGGGGAACAAATGTTAAAATAAATTTAGTTTGAAATGCTAGTGATCAATGAAAGGGAGGGGTGAAAGGGAGGGGTAAGGGGTATGGTATGTATAAATTTTATTTTCTGCTTTTGTTTCACTTCTTTTTCTGAATAGATGCAAATGTTCCAAGAAATGACCATGATGATGAATATGCAACTATGTGATGATATTGTGAATTACTGATTATATCTGTAGAATGGAATGATCAAATAGGAATGTTTGCATTTGTTACGTGTTTTTTGGTATTTAAAAAAATAAAATTAAAAAAAATTTAAAAAAAAAAAAAGCCATGGAGGGGAGAAGGTAAAAAGTATGATATAGTTAAGATCCTGAAAGAAAAAACTGCCATTCAAGAATTCTTTGTCTGACAAAACTATCCTTCAAAAATGAGGGAGAGTTAAAAAATATTCACACATAAACAGGCAGTGAGAGAATCTGTCAATAAAGATGTGCCCTACAAGAATTACTAAAGAGAGCTCTGAAAGTTGAAAAGACAAGACAGGAGAGTATGGCTTGGGGTAGTGAGAAGACACCAGTAAAAAACTATGAGTCATACCTGGAAAAATAAAGATATGGCCCAAGCAAAGGAACAAACTAACATTGCAAATGAGATACAGGAGATGAAACAACTAATTAAGGGTGTTTGAACAGACATGCAAAATCACATCAAAAATCAAATCCATTCCTGAGCAGCTAGTAAATAGCCAGGAACAGTACAGAACAAGTGCTGGGGCCATATCAGTGACTGCACACACAGCGTGTATCAGTCTGGACCAGGTGGAACAGCGGAGACCCCACACAGAACTGTATAAGTCCCCCAAGCGGTAGAGGCCAGCACCCCTCCCCCATGGGCACAGCAGGCTGGCTCCCCGAGGGGAAAGGAAACAGACTTCACTAGCAGCAAGAGCTTAGCTCAATCAAGCTCCAATTGCAGAATTAACAAATTCTGACTACTGAAAATAGCCCCAGCACAGATAAACCTGAAATAAGCACTAAAAGTACTAGGAGTTTCTGCCCCTGCAGAGAGGGAGTGGGGCTGACAGAAACAAACAACAACAACAACAACAACAAAACAAACAAAAAAAAAAAAACAGGCTTTTTGAGTTGGACAGCACAAAAGACCAGGAAAGGGCTAGACTCAAAGAAAAGGGCACACATAGAGCCTGGAGATACACAGAGCCACTTCCCAACTTAAACTTTTGATTGACAAACCCAAGGAGCAGGGATCTGGCTCTGAAAAGGCTGTTTTTTGTTGTTGTTGTTATTGTTATTATTGTTTTTTGCTTTTTTTCTTCTCCTTAACGGCTCATTAGATAGAACTGGAAGCCCACTCAGGCTCCAGCACTGCCCCAGACAAGGGGAGAATTAAGCTTGTCAGAGAGGCAAAGTAAATAGGTGAAAAGAGGTAATTCCCTAAAGGGTATATCTTCCCCTAGAGAATGGTGGGGACCAGCTCAAGCAAAATCCCTCCTTCTAGGAATTCAGGCCCCAGGGACTGAAAAACTGAAGCAATCAACACATCATATTAACTCACCCCTCTCTCAACCATGCCCCCAGCAGGAAAAATCTGCTGAAATTAAAGGCACCACATCACTTTACCCTGGTGGGAAGCCACAGGCAGACAGGATAGGAAAAAGAGAGTCTAGAGGCTTCTTGGGAAAGTCTGTCACCCTGCTGGGTCTCACCCTCAGGGTAAACTGATGCTGGTGACAATTTCCTCCTGAGGTGTAGACCTGTCTGGTTGGGAAAAAATCTGTCTTGGATCTATAATATCTGAGGAGACCCTCCTCTTAAAAAAGGGGGGGAGAGGGTATATAGGCAGGGTAAGAAACAGAAAAACAAGAACTGAAAGATTCTGATCCATTGAACAGAACCTATGCTAGTGGTCTAGAATAAATTGTCTTGAATGTCAAAGAACATATAGAGAACAAAGCCATCCAGAGAGAAAATCCTAGGTGAAAGAGTGAAAACAACCTCCAGAATAAACTAATTGAGGAAATCAAATGCCTAGACGTCAGCAAAAAATAATGAGTCACATTAGGAAAATCGAAGATATGACCCAGTCAAAGGAACAAACCAATACTTCAAATGAGATACAGGAGTTGAAACAACTAATTCAGGATGTTTGACCAAACATGGAAAATCTCATCAAAAATCAAATCAACACAGTGAGTGGAAAAGTATTTGCAAAGTCCTCTTCGGGAAATGGTGAGAATGGGGGAAAATTCAACCTCCCCAAGTTGAATTCTTGATAGTCTCACAAGCAGTGTGGGCAACCAAAGCTATAGGCTGAGCCCCCAGTCTTGGGGTTTGTTCATATGAAACTTAACCCCACAAAGGATAGGTCAACCCTACTTAAAATTAGGCCTAAAAGTCACCCCCCAAGAAAACCTCTTTTGTTGCTCAGATGTGGCCTTTCTCTCTCCAGCCAACACAACAAGCAAATTCACCACCCTCCCCCTGTCTACGTGGGACACGACTCCCAGGGGTGTGGACCTTCCTGGCAACAGAAATCCTAGAATGAGCTGAGACCCAGCATCAAGGGATTGATAAAACCTTCTCAACCAAAAGGGGGAAAAGTGAAATGAGACAAAGTGTCAATGGCTGAGAGATTCCAAACAGAGTCGAAAGGTTATCCTGGAGGTTATTTTACGCATTAAGTAGATATCACCTTGTTAACCAAGATGAAATGGAGAGGCTGGAGGGAACTGCCTGAAAATGTAGAGCTGTGTTCCAGTAGCCATGTTTCTTGATGATGATTATATAATGATATAGCTTTCACAATGTGACTGTGTGATTGTGAAAACCTTGTGTCTGATGCTCCTTTTATCTACCTTGTCAACAGACGAGTAGAATATATAGAATAAAAATAAATAATAGGGGGAACAAATGTTAAAATAAATTTAGTTTGAAATGCTAGTGATCAATGAAAGGGAGGGGTAAGGGGTATGGTATGTAAAATTTTCTTTTTTCTGTTTTCGTTTCATTTTTCTGTTGTCTTTTTATTTCTTTTTCTGAATTGATGCAAATGTCCCAAGAAATGATCATGATGATGAATATGCAACTATGTGATAATATTGTGAATTACTGATTATATATGTAGAATGGAATGAGCATATGTTAAGAATGTTTGTGTTTCTTTCTTGTAATTTTTTTTAATTAATAAAATTTTTTTAAAAATCAAATCAACAAGTTGAGGGAGGATATAAAGAAGACACTGGGTGAACAAAAAGAAGAAATTGAAAGTTTGAAAAATCAAATCACAGAACTTATGGGAATGAATCACACAATAATAGAGGTGAAAAAACAATGGAATGACACAATAGAAGAGGTGAAAATACAACAATAGATTTGAAAAGGCAGAAGGGATTAGTGAACTAGAAGACTGGATATCTGAAATGTGACACACAAAAGAAAACATACGGAAAAATTTGAAAAAGAATGGAAAAATGTGAGCAGGGCCTCGGGAAATTGAATGACAACATGAAACACATGAATATACATGTTGTGGTGTCCCAGAAGGAGAAGAGAAGGGAAAAAGGAGGAGAAAGACTAATAGAGGAAATAATCACTGAAAATTTCCCTCATTATGAAAGACATAAAATTACAGATCCAAGAAACGCAGCATGCCACACACAGAATAGATCCAAATAGACGTACTCCAAGACATTTACTAATCAGATTGTCAAACGTCAAAAGGAAGGAGAGAATTTTGAGAAAAGCAATCCATTCCACACAAGGGAAGACTGATAAGACTATGTATAGATTTCTCAGCAGAAACCATGGAGGTAAAAGGCAGTGGGATGATATATTGAAGATCCTAAAAGAGAAAAACTGCCAACCAAGAATTCTATATCCAGCAAAATTGTCCTTCAAAATGAGGGGGATAAGGTTTAACAAATGAGTATGAATGCTGAATCATTATACTGATATTTCTTTTAGCTCCAGTACCTTAGAGCAGCTAGAAATAAAAACCTAAAATCATGGAACTGTAACCCATACCAAACTCTGAAATCTGTTCTACAACTAACTGCTGCAATGTACTTTGAAATTTATTGCTTTTATGTATATATGTTATTTAAAGAGAAAGAGTATAACAGAAAACATAGGATTTAACTCATGAGTATGACCGCTGAATCACTATATTGATATTTCTGTTGGTCTCCATTGCCTTGGAGCAGCTAGAAGAAAAAATGAAAAATCATGGAACTGTAACCCATACCAAACTTTAAAATTTGTTCTATAACTACTTGTTAAAATGTACTGGGAAATTTATTACTTTTTTGTATATCTGTTAAATTTCACAATTAAAAAAAGATCAACATACAGAAAAAGAGGTTGCAATAAAGAGAGATACAAAAAAAACAAAAAGATATCACATATAAAAACCAAAGGACAAAATAGCTGAAGCAAGGACTGACTTTACAGTAACAGCTCTGCATGCTAATGGATTAAACTCCCCAATCAAAAGAAACAGACTGGCAGAATGAATTTGAAAGAATGACCCAACTATATGTTGTTACAAGAGACTCACGTGAGACTGGAAGGCCCAAACAGGTTGAAAGTAAAAAATTGAAAGAAGATATCCCATGCAAACCGTATTCAAAAAAGAACTGGGGTAGCTATACTAATATCAGACAAAACAGTTCAAGTCGGAAGCTGTTATAAGAGATAATGATACTATATATTAATAAAAGGGGCAGTCCACCAAGAAGAAATAACAATCATAAATATTTATGCCCCTACCACTGTGCCCCAAAATACAGGAGGCAAATACTAGCAAATGGAAGGGAGAAATGGACAATAATAGTTGGAGACTTCAATATACCACTCTCATCTATAGGTAGAACATCTAGATAGAAGATCAACAAGGAAATAGATCATTTAAATAATATGATAAATAAACTACACTTAACAGACATTTACAGAAAACTGCACCCAAAACAACGGAGCATACATTCTTCTCAAGTGCTTACGGAATATTCTCCAGGATTGACCACATGTTGGGTCACAAAACAAGTCTCGGTAAATATAAAAAGGCTGAAATTATATGAAGCATCTTCTCTGACCATAACAGAATGAAGCTGGAAATCAATAACAGGCAGAGAACTGGAAAATCTACAAATATATGGAGGTTGAATAACATATTCTTAATGAGTGGGTCAAAGAAATTGCAAGGGAAATCAACAAATGTCTTGAAATGAATAAAAATGACAATGGGATGCAGCAAAGGCAGTGCTGAGAGGGAAATTTATATCCTTACAATTACATTTAAAAAGAAGAAAAAGCAAAAATCAAAGACCTAACTGCATAGCTGGAGGACCTAGAAGAAGAACAGCAAACTAATCCCAAAACAAGCAGAAGGAATGAAATAATAAAGATTAGAACAGAATTAAATGAAACTGAGAATTTAAAAAAACAATAGAGAGCAGTAACAAAACCAAAGTTGGTTCTTTAAAAAGATCAACAAAATTGACAAACCCTTCACTAGACTGACAAAGAATAAAAGAGAAGATGTAAATAAATAAGATCAGAAATGAGAGGCGGGCATTCCTACAGACCCCACAGAAATAAATAGGGTCATAAAAGATTACGAAGAACAACATATGCCAACAAATTCATCAACTTAGATGAAATGGGCCAATTCCTAGAAACACAGGAAAAGCCCACACTAACTCTAGAAGAAACAGAAGACTGCAACAGACCAATCCCAAGTCAAGAGATTGAATCAGTCATCAAAACCCTCCCAGCAGGGCAAGGGAGGGAGACCCACGGCAACACCAGGTACCCTTCCCCTGCCCGCAAGGCTGGCAGCTGTGCATGGGCCTAGGTCTTGTCAGCCAGCAAAACCCAATGCACTTCTGGTTAGCTGCTGACCAGCGAAGTTAACCCTCTCAGTCTCACAGTCTAGACTTTCCACCTTTGTACCCACAAGCTGAGTATTTACCATTATACCCAGCACTCAAATTCCCCACCCCGAAGGCTGTCAGTTCAGACACGCCAGGACCTGGGAAAGATCAGAAGGCCGTCCCCTTGGGAAAAGAGGAAGAAGCACAACAGTCCTGATGAAATCACTGCCAGGAGAGGGCAACCTATTGGGTCCTGTAGCCTTGAACCAGACCTTGACCCAGTCTGGACCCTGCCTAGTCAGCTGCTGCAATCAGGAAGACAAGGGATTGCGAGGAATAGGTGGCCTATGAGCACCATCTGCTGGAAAGGCTAGGAAAGTGCAGTCTGGAAAGCTGCTTTTCTGCCCACCCTCTAAGAGTCTTCCAAAAGAGGCTGAACCCCCTGCATGAGGCCCTGGTGCTGGTTTGACTGGGAAATACTGACAAACCAAGTGCCAGAAGAGACCTTCAATGCAAACCCAAGCAAAAACACAATCTTAGACAAGAGAGAGGAACCAACTTTCGAAATAATATTATCCAGATAATCAGATGCCCAGAAACCAGCAAAAAATTATAAAGTACATCAAGAAAGAAGAAGATACAGGCAAGTCAAAAGATCAAATTAAAAACTTAGTGGAGACATGGAATTTGAAAGAACTAATCAAAGATATTTTAATAAATCTCCTAAATAACCTCAATAAGCTGGTTAAAGAGATAAAGCATATCAAGAAGACACTAGAAGGGTATAAAAATAATTTGAAATGATAAATAGAAAAACAGCAGCTCTTACAAAAAATGAAAGATACTATAGATGAAATTATAAATATACTAGAAGTTTGGTCCACCATATTCTCCACGGTGTTTTGGGCCTAGGTGGCTGGCCTCACCACCCAGTGGGAAAGACAAACAAGGAATGTGCATAATACAGCTGTGCAAAATGGAGCTGGAGGAGCCTTATTTGTGCATAGAGATACTCCTGAGAATAACCCAGATACTCCATTTGATTTCACACCAGAAAACTGTAAGAGGATAGAGGCAATTGTAAAAAACTATCCAGATGGGCATAAAGCAGCAGCTGTGCTTCCAGTCCTGGATTTAGCCCAAAGACAAAATGGATGGTTGCCCATTTCTGCTACGAACAAGGTTGCTGAAGTTTTATAAGTGCCTCCAATGAGAGTATATAAAGTAGCAACTTCTTATGCAATGTATAATTGAAAACCAGTTGAAAAGTATCACATTCAGGTCTACACTACTACACCTTGCATACTTCAAGATTCTGACAGCATACTAGAGGCCACTCAGAAAAAGTTTGGGATAAAAGTTGGGGAGACTACACCTGACAAACTGTTCACTCGTATAGAGGTGGAATCTTTAGGGGCCTGTGTAAATGCACCAATGGTTCAAATAGATGACAACTATTATGAAGATCTGACTCCGAAAGATACTGAAGAAATGATTGATGAATTCAAGGCTGGCAAAATTCCAAGAAGTGGACACTTCTTGTGAGCCAGCTGGTGGCCTTACCTCTTTGACTGAACCACCCAAAGGACACCCAAATCCAGGCCTTAATTTATATTAATTTATATTCAGATGTACGTATGTGTATGTATATATATGTCATACAAGAAATAATCTATGGATGTCCCATCTACTTAAACCAGAGTGACTGAATTCCAAAAGCACAAAAGAACAAATGAAGAAAAAAATGGAAAAAAAATTTAACTTGATCTCAGAGAAGTGACTGACAACACAAAGTGCACAAATATACAAATCATAGATGTTCCAGAAGGAGAAAAGACGAGTACAGAACCAGGAAGAAGATTTGAGAAAATAATCACAGAAAATTCCCCAAACTTTTTAAAAGACATAAATATGTAAATCAAAGATAAAAGCATAAATAAATGAAATGGAGAACAAAAAAAAATAGAATCAATAAAACGTAAAGCTGGTTCTTTGAGAAGATCAATAAGGTCAACAAACCCCTAGCTAGACTGACACAGACAAAAAGAAGATGCAAATAAATAAAATCAGTAATTAGACGGGGTCATTACCATGGACCACAAAGAATAAAAAAGATCTTAAAAGGATAGTATGAACAGCTATATGCCAAAAAACTTGACAACTTAGATGAACAATTTCTTAAACACACACAACAACCTACACTGACTCACAAACAAATAGAAGACATCTACAACCCAATAACAAGTAAAGAGATTAAATTAGTCATCAAAAACCTCCCTACAAAGAAAGCCCAGGACCAGATGGCTTCACAGGGGAATTTTACCAAACATTCCAAGAATTAATGACATTCCTGCTCAAACTCTTCCAAAAATTGAAAAAGAGGGAACACTACCTAACTCATTCTATGAAGCCAACATCATCCTAATACCAAAGCCTAATATAGATACTACAAGAAAAGAACACTACAGGATATCCGGGCCAAGATGGCAGCTTAGCAATGTGTGCATTTTAGTTCGTCCTTCAGAACAACTACTAAGTAACCAGAAACAGTACAGAAGAGCTCCTGGGGCCACGTCAGTGACTGGACACACAGCATACCCCAGTCTGGACCAGCTGGACCGGCTGCGAGCACCCCCCAGAACTGTGAGTTCCCCAAGCCGCCGTGGCCAGCTCCCCTCCCCCACAGGCTGCTTCCCAGAGAAGAAAGGAAAGAGACTTTACCAGCAGCAGGGGCTGAGCCCAACAAAACACCAACTGTGGAATTAATTAACAAATTCTGACTACTAAAAATAGGACCCCAGCTCAGGTGAACCTGGTCGAAATGGAGGTCGCTCATTTTTGCCCTGGCGCCAGGGGGCAGGGCTGACAGAAAAACAAGAAAAAAAGGAAACAGGTTTTTGTGGCTTTGTTTCTACAAAGGCTTGACTGCCTTTGGATACGGCAGGGCTTCTCAGGCTGCAACTGCCCCAGGCATAGGCAGAAACAAACTCATTTGAGGGCTTGTCTGGAGCCTGTGCCTTCCCCAGGGGAGGGGTGAAGCCCAACTCAGGTGGAATCCCTCCCTCAAGGAATTCAGACACCAGGGCTTGGTAATTTGAAGCCATTAAAACCAGCCTACAACCACTGCTCTGTCTCCACCACACTCCCAGCAGGGAAAGTCTGCCAAAGTTAAAGGTACTGCATCATCTTATGCTGGTGGTACCTGCAGGCAGACAAGCACCACATACTGGGCAGGATAAGAAAAACAGAGCCCAGAGACTTCACAGGAAAGTCTGTCAACCTGCTGGGTCTCACCCTCACAGAAAACCGATGCAGGTGACTCTTTCCTCCTGATAGGAGGCCAGTTTGGCCTGGGAAAATCCGGCTGGGGTCTATAATAGACCCTCCTAAGGGTGGGGGTAAAAAGGCACCATACAAGCAGGGCAAGAAACAAGAAAACAAGAACTGAAAAATTTTCCCCTGTTAAACAAAACTTAAGCTAGAGGTCCAGATAAAGCTGAACAGAATGTCAAAGAACAGAGAGACAACAAATTCATGCAGCAAGAAAACCCTACGTAAAAGAAGCGAAAGCAATCTCCAGAATAAACTAATTAAGGTAATTAAATGCCTAGATGCCAACAAAAAGTAACAAGTCACACCAGGAAAATTGAAGATATGGCCCAGTCAAAGGAACAAACCAACAATTCAAATGACATACAGGAGCTGAAACAATTAATTCAGAATATATGAACAGACATGGAAAACTTCATCAAAAACCAAAGCAATGAATTGAGGGAGGATATAAAGAAGGCAAGGAATGAACAAAAAGAAGAAATCGAACATCTGAAAAAACAAATCACAGAACTTATGGGAATGAAAGGCATGGTAAAAGAGATGAAAAAAAGAATGGAAACCTACAATGGAAGATTTTGAGAGGACAGAACATATGAAATCTGACAAGAAAAAGAAAATATAGGGGAAAAATGGAAAAATATGAGCAGGGACTCAGGGAATTGAATGACAATATGAAGCACATGAATATATGTGTTGTGGGTGTCCCAGAAGGAGAAGAGAAGGGAAAAGGAGGACAAAAACTAATGGAGGAAATTATCACTGAAAATTTCCCAACTCTTATGAAAGATTTAAAATTACATATCCAAGAAGTGCAGCATACCCCAAAGAGAATAAATCCAAATAGACGTACTCCAAGACACTTACTAATCAGAATGTCAGATGTCAAAGAGAAAGCGAGAATCTTGAAAGCAGCAAGAGAAAAGCAATCCATCATATACAAGGGAAGTCCAATAAGACTATGCGTAGATTTCTCAGCAGAAACCATGCAGGTGAGAAGACAGTGGGATGATATATTTGCATTACTAAAAGAGAAAAACTGCCAACCAAGAATTCTATACCCAGCAAAATTGTCCTTCAAAAATGAGGGAGAAATTAAAACATTTTCAGACAAAAAATCACTGAGAGAATTTGTGACCAAGAGACCAGCTCTGCAAGAAATACTAAAGGGAGCATTAGAGACAGATACAAAAAAGACAGAAGAGAGCGGTGTAGAGAAGAGTGTAGAAAGGAAGACTATGAGTAAAGGTAAAAAGAAGGAAAATTCTATATGAAATATAAAATCCAGAAGGCAAATGGTAGAAGAAAGTACTACCCATGCAGTAATAACACTAAATATTAATGGATTAAACACCCCAATCAAAAGACATAGACTGGCAGAATGGATTAAAAAACAGGACCCATCTATATGCTGTCTCTACTCTAAGGACGAGAGGTCAAGGACACAAACAGACATTTGCACACCAATGTCTATGGCAGCATTATTTACAATTACCAAGAGATGGAAACAGCCAAAATGTCCATCAACAGATGGATGGCTAAACAAACTGTGGCATATACATACAATGGAATATTATGCAGCTGTAAGACAGAATAAAGTTATGAAGTATGTAACAACATGGATGGACCTTAAGGACATTATGCTGAGTGAGATTAGCCAAAAACAAAAGGACAAATACTGTATGGTCTCACTGATATGAACTGACATTAGGGAATGAACTTGGAATATTTCACTGGTAACAGAGACCATCAGGAGATAGAAATAGGGTAAGATACTGTGTAAGTGGAGCTCAAGGGATACAGATTGTGCAACAGGACTGAATATAAAAACTCAGAAATGGACAGCACAATACTACCTGTTCTAGTTTGCTAGCTGCCGGAATGCAATATACCAGAAACAGAACGGCTTTTAAAAGGGGGAATTTAATGAGTTGCAAGTTTACAGTTCTAAGGCCGAGAAAATGTCCCAATTAAAACAAGTCTATAGAAATGTCCAATCAAAGGCATCCAGGGAAAGATACCTTGGTTCAAGAAGGCCGATGAAGTTCAGGGTTTCTCTCTCATCTGGAAAGGCACATGGTGAACACGGTCAGGGTTCCTCTCTTGGCTGGAAGGGCACATGGTGAATACGGTGTCATCTGCTAGTTTTCTCTCCTGGCTTCTGGTTTCATGAAGCTCCCCGAGTGGCATTTTCCTTCTTCATCTCCGAAGGTCACTGGCTGGTGGAATCTCCGCTTCGTGGTGCTGCAGCATTC
>PVIY010059661.1:0-11785 GCA_004026745.1 Myrmecophaga tridactyla | reverse complement strand
AGCAGAGAGAAGGAGCTAATTAAGAGTCTATTGGAGAAAAAAATTCTGGGACAACTGCAAAGACTGGTAATAACCTCCCGTATCTGGAGGAAGACAGGAACATAGGGGAGGTTTGGGCTACACTCACAGAGGACAGGACAGGGTGGGCCGTGAACCACAGAGGGTGGGGCTGTGCCCGTCTCTCCCATCACGCCTGGCATAGGACACAAAGAGGGGCAAGGCTGGTGGCAGCTTCCACCAGGACAAGTCCCTAGACCACATTTTTATTTCCACCTTGTTTCTATTTTTCCTCTGTTCTGCATGTGCTAGAAGAGTCCTCACCCCCACCCCTTTCTTTTCTTTTTTTTTTTACATGGGCAGGCACCGGGAATCGAACTTGGGTCCTCTGGCATGGCAGGCAAGCGTTCTTGTCGCTGAGCCACCGTGGCCCGCCCCACCCCTTTCTTTTTATCAAACATTCCTAATGCAGTGATAAAATGAGGAAGAATGAAAGATTATTATAAAACAGGACTTTTATGGCTAGCATCTATGGAACAGTCACACTGTTACATATATTTTCTCTAAGTAATCAGGAATGTATTGGTATTTTGAAATTATGTATCTCTAATGACACAAAAGTACTTAAGAACAGAAATAGATAGTAATGGAAAATGCAGTCAACTGTTGACAACATATAGAATTTCTGAAAATAATTTGCAGAGAACAGCACAGCAGATGAGTCAAAATTTTCACAAAAATATTTCTTGCCTCTGATAGTCCAATGTAATTCATTTTCTATCTCTGTTCATTAATCATTGTTAAAATTAGTGATCCATTTCTTCCACTCTGCCATCTGCACTCAGCTTCGTAACAAACATGACACCTTCCTGTATAATAAAACCTGACAACTACTAGGATGCATTTCTAAATAGCTTTCTGCATATTTGCACCTCTATAATGGATTCTGTTGTCAGACAAAAGTGGATTAGTTAACCAGAGTTCTTTCTTTATCAATTCTGAACACAGATGTGTTTGAGGGTGCATATGTGTGTTAAAATGTGATCAAGAAAAATCCATTGATTTTAATTAAAATGAATTTTTCCAGTCTTAAGTGGAAGGTATTTAAAATCTAGTTTCTATCCACCAATATTGCTCACCAGAGGCACAACTGGGAGTACGATGCTTGGTGTATGGAGTTTACATAAATAATTCGTGGCTTCATCTTATAAACTTTTCTAATAAAAATGATCTTGACATTCTAACCTCCTAAAAAAAATTCCATTTTAATATCCTGCTCTATTTTGTTTTTCAGTCTTTGATCACAGAATTTCAAATAAATGTTTTTAAGGAAAGACAAAACAATCAAGGAGCAGGGAGATACAAATGAGAACACCAATGAATAATTAAACACATGCCAACCATTCCCCTGGGGAAGCCACCACTGGGTCCAAACCACAGGAAAGAATTCTCAGTGGTCCTGGATGATGGGCCATGTGGTTGCCAATCAGGCTGATCACAATGAGGAGCCACAGAGGGGGACCCCTCCGTGCCTTAGGACAGAGCAGCCTCTTATAATGACGATCTATGGGTTTGAAGCAAAGGGCGCCCATGTGAGTGGCAGGGCAAACCTGGGTCCCCAGCACCAGTGGACTGAGTGGCAGAAGACAAGGTGACACCAGATAGATGTGAGTTGAAAAAAGACAACCATTATTGCTTCCCACTCCCCACGCAAACACACACACACACACACACACACACACACATGCATGCCTATTGACAGGGCAGAACTTTCTGTTTAATCCCCGCCCAGTTTATTTTTCTCTGTCCTCACAGCCTGGTATGGAGCTTGGAGAAGATTCCCTAACTAAGCCTGATTAGGATGAGAACAGCCAAAAGACAAACTTTGCAAAAATCAAGGTTTAAAATAGAAATAGCAACTGACCCTCAGCTGCACTGCTGCTGGCTGGGACAGTGACAACAGCGACTCTTTTGTTAAACTTTCCTGCAAGACGTGCTCACCAGACTGGGGTGGGTGTCTGTCTGTATCAAATATGAGAGTGTGGGAGAAGGGTTTTAAAATAGCCATGGTTCAAAAAAAATTAATCACAAATTACCATTCACCCCTTAGCAGCCTCTCTTGGCTGATTAGCACCATTTAAGAAAGCTTTTGCCAGCCGGCTCCATTGGCTGGGAGCGCACCATGGTGGGTGGCCTTTCCTCCATATTAGAAGTCAGCGCAGAGCTGTCTCATTTGAATTAAATATGGACAAAAAAAAATCAGATTATGCTTATTCATAGCTAGCCTTCAAGTCCACCAAGATGCCAAACTTGGATGCGAAAACTTCAAGTTTCTTTCCTGTGTCTCTGGACTGCGCGGCCTCTTATTTTTCTAGTACAGTCTTTCAGTGTTGTCTGAAGTGTATGTGTGTGTGTGTGTATGTGTTTAGATTTCCGTCTAGCCCAGTCTCAGAGTTTCTTTCTACAATGATGCTTCCGTAAGGATTAGTGAGAGACAAACAGCAAAGGAAACATGGCTCCTGGATTATATACCACAAATATGTGAAAATGCACATACACATACACACACACAAGTGCAAAAGTGTGGTGCTACAGGAGACTTCTTACAACCGAATGAGGAGCTGAAAATTTGACTAGCATGAATAAATTTTTAACATGGGCTGAGTGGGGCAGTGATTCAGAAAAGGCTTCAGCATAGGGAAGACGGGAGCCAGTGAGCTGAGGATAATACCCTCATTCATGGAAAGCATTTACCTTTATATCTTCACTTTCACAGATATGCACAAACCCCATTATTTTTAATTCCCCTCCTTTCCCAGCATGGACAACTCCTTCCACACCGAGTTAATAAAAGGAGCGGGGGCATCTCTGGGAGATGCAAGTGGCCCCACGGCCACCTCTGCGGGCAATTGCTCCAAAGTGTGGGCTCTCCAGGGGCAGCCGGGCTCTGGCACAGACCAGACAGGGACCCGGTAAATATTCTGTGAAATAATCACAGAAGAGAACAGCTCTGGCACCCATGTAACTGGCCAAGCCATTGGTTTGATTCATTCCAGTTTAACAGATATTCATTGAAATTTTACTGGGAGCCCCACACTGTGCTAAATCCTGAGTTTTCACAAAGGACATGCAAGATGCTGGCCCCCCAAACCTTCATCCCCATCTATCTGAGGGTCCATGTCCTTCTCCCTGCTTGGCCTGTCTACAGGGGATGGTGGGGTGTCATTGTGCAGTCCCATGGACGCACTGGACATGCCAGTGTGTACACAGCATCCCCTCTAAACTGGCCTCTCTGAATACCCACAGCCTGGCAGAGTGCCCCTGGTACCCCTGCCTCCAATGGCTCGCTCCCAGGTCTGGACTTTCCACCTGGGAGATAAATTCCATGGGGGCATAAATCACATCCCATCCTCCTTGGAGCCCTCCTTAGAAAGTCCCAAATAAACCAACGCCAGTCAACCACCTGGGCACAGAGAAGGAGGCTGCGTGTGAGCAAGGCAGATTGGGGCCACTCTCCCTGCCAGGGGCCCATTTCCCCATCACATCCCCACCACCACAGGGAACTGATACCTTTGCTTTTCCATTCCTCACCATCCACCCAGCACCCCTGAGAGCAAAGCCACACCCCATGTGTGTGGACAAGACACCCCAGCCCTCTCTCTGTTTCTCCCCAAGTGTGCACCTGCCATGGAGCTCACCTCCCCAGCACAGCAGCAAGGAGATGCCAGGGGCAGGGGGCACTGGCAAAGATGCTAAGACCAGAGGCCTAGGGGTACCCTGGGACTCATTCTCACAGACTCCCCAGCACAAAGAGCTGAGCACAGCCCTCAGTGAGGTTCTGGGAAAGCCCCATCTCAGCACAAGGCCTTTACTGTCACCCCATGTCAACATGAGGGTACCTGTATTTCTATCCCTCAGGGGAACTTGGGAATATTCAACAACAGCCTCTCCACCCACTCCCTGAACCTCAGAAAATGCCTGTCCCGGTCGGCCATTCTGGAAGGAAAGCGAGGAGAGCTGCTGAGAAGACCAGCCAGGCTCAGCCCCTCTCCCCTGGGTCCTTCTGTCGAAGGTGAGGGGCACTGGGCTCCGCGTTCTTTATTTGTCTTTTATGGGTTGGTGGAGTCTTTCTTTTATGAAACACCAGCACCACCCCCTAAACCTAACACATGTTTCTGAAAGGGATGAACTCGGTTTCTCATTGCTAGTTTTAAACCTGCAGCACCCCCTGCAGTGCCAGTAATTGCACCTCCAAGGAGGCACAGAAGTGCTCCCACAAGCAGCATGCCACAGGGAGGGTGGGTGGGACCCAGATCAGTAACGCCTTTCCCAGCACCTGCCTCCCGAGTCCTCCATGAGCCATGCCCAGCCAAGACCTAGCCAAGGAGGGTGCACCAGTACTCACTGCCTTTGCTTACAGCAGTGAACCCAAGCCTCGACATCTGCCAGCCACCGTCCCAATTTCTGCCACATTGTTGTGCCACCTGGATTGTTATTTACTTAATACTTTCCTTTAAATTAACTTTAAAATCAGCTCACTTTTTTTAACTTAGCCTCACCTCAAGCAACATCTGTGAAATCACAGCTGTGATGTGCTAGTTATATTTTTTCTAATAGGTCTTAAAATACCCAACTGTTAAAACTTAAAATCCATGAATTATCCAAACTAGCATCATGAAGAGACTCTGTATGTCTCAGACGGCCGGACACAGGGGATGGGCCAGGAGTCTGAGGGTCTGGGTGACAGGGCCTCATTTTCCCAAATACCCTCTGTCTCTGGGAACAGGATCTGGCTAGTGAGTGCTAAACACAGGACCTGCTCCATATGTCCATATTCGCTTCTGTCCATATTCGCTTCTACCCTCCCAGAGTCTGAGGCTTGACATATTCACTTCCACTTGAGCTTTCCAAGTATGGTGGCTGGGGCTGATGCCTCGAGCATAATTTCATAGCGGAGTGCCGTTCCCCTGTTACTTTCCAACCTAGAGAAGGATTCTCAGTAGCCACACAGTCAGTGGCCAACGATTTCCTTCCTGACTCCATCTTAAACTCACTGCTAAGAATTCATCTCACTGCTGAGAAAGTTATACTTGAGAAAAGTAAGAGGCCAGCAGGAAAAGGGAGGGTGGTCTGGTGCTTCAACCACTAGTCCTTTCTTCCAGCAACTCATGATGATGATTGCAAAGCTGAGGCTCCTGTCCAAAGACAAAAACAAAAGCCAGCTGAGGCTCTGCAATGAGAAAGAGGAATCTTCTTACCCCACCTCCATCCCATGCCCAGTGAAGGCTAAGCAGAAAGTGTGGATATTTCCTATACACAAGCCACAGCCCGGCAGCTCTCCAAGCTGGACAAGGAAACACTGAGTACCTCACACGAGACAGGACACAAGAGGCAAAAAGCAGCCCATTACACTGATCAGTTGCAGTGTGGATGGATGGAACACCCCAGAATTCATGTTTCAATGTATTTAAGACATCAGAGTCACCACTACACGTTTTAATATCCTAATGATCAAGTGAGAAACTTGAAAAAATGCAATAAGTGAACTCTTAAGAGAAGCAAAAGAGAAAAGTGCCTAATGACCTTTCATCTGTCCTTCTGTATTTTAACCAAACAACTCAGTCAATGGCATGTTTTCTGACATCTAAAGGCTTGTGGTGTGTCCTCTGTGAAAAGCAAGACAGGTCTAGGAGACAAGGGAAAATTCCAGAGTGTACACAGGGCTTCCCACTTTAGTCTTGGAAAAGCCATTTCCATTCTAGACTCCCTAAGGCAGTGGTTCTCAGCCTTTAACCTGCATCAAAATCATCTCGAGGACTTGTTAAAGCTCAGATTGTTGGGGCTGGCCCAGAATATCAGATTCAGTGTGTCTGGGTCCGGGCCAGAGAAGGTACATTCCCAACAGGGTCACAGGTGATGCTCAATGCTGGCCCTGGGACCTTGCTGTGAGAAGCCCTGCCCGAAGCCACCTCAAGAATCTGTTGCTGCCTTTTTCTGCAAGGGAAGAACTGCAGCCCTGCTCTCCAATGCATCAATTTGGTAATTTGAAATTTTTGATCATCTCTCAGAAAAGTGTGTGATCTTTTGTCATTAAAGTGTAATCACCCATATATGAAAGCTTCAGAATATAAATGATGCAGAAAAGGCCAAGGTGTTGATCACCTCCTCTGTGCAAAATCAACCCCCACCACACCATCACACAAAAAAAATTGAGTACCCATGAGATTCTCTCCTATTTACCCTCAGAAGTATCAAAGATTTCTGATAATTTGCTTGTCTTCACCTATTGGTTGATTCCAGAATTTTTGATGATATATTTATTCAAATGCAATAATGAATAAATACCAAAAAAGTAAATTTTGAAATTACTACATATGATGGATGTGCTTAAAAAGAGTCATATTAAATTATATATTTGTAAACCATTCATCTTATCCAATGGCATTGACTAGGTAAGATGATCAAGAGGCTCACGCATACTGAGTGTTAACCAGTAACTCATTGACAGCACATCTAACTCACTTCCCCTCCCAGCCCCAAAACGTTTTCAACTACATATTAAACTCAAGTCACCAGAAAGCCCTCTGGAAACACCACGAGCACCAGGTATAACTCAAATAAGCCTCAAGATCCTGGGCTGTATCCGGCTGTTGGTTGAGCTTCCCCTTCTCTCTGTTTAACAGTTGGATGGAGCCAGTTTCAGCTTGGAAACCCTCAGAGTCATTGGAAGTGACTTGGAAGGGAGCTGGTTTTGTAGGTTGCATGGTGGGTTCCCTTGCGTTGATCACATTTGCAACCATGGATCACGTTCCCATGGACTCCCATGTCCATTTAGCCATGAGATGGACTCACTCCTTGTTCTCTGATGTCACAGTTATGGCCAAAGTGTCACCCGACCCCAGGTTACCCTCCATACAGTGCAAACAAATGCGAGAGCTGGAGAGAAGGAAGGGAGGTGAGCCACATCTCAGCAGCAGGTGTAGCCTGTCCTTGCTGCCTCCATAAGATCCAAGAACACAGGTGACAAGATCACCCTTGCTCCTGCAAGATCAATCTCAACCAGGTCAAAGATGGCTTTCTGGAAAGGGCAGTCACCTGACTCGGGTGGTCTGGATTCTGGGATTTGGAGAGAGCAAAGCATAGAGGAAACGGCACCTTGACTCTTGGAGTGAGTACTTCCTCCATGGTGAATGGGCCTGCCCAGGGCCAAGTGAGCTAGCTGTTCACCAGCCCTCCCTGGGAGGGAGGCCAGGGACTGCATTCAAGGCCCAGGGTATTATTCTCCAGCACCTGGCTGTTTAGTTCTTCAGTGTAAACAGTCAACTGAAAGCTGGTCAGCTGCTAGCCATGTGGTGGCAAACGAGCCCAAGAGCCTGGAGTTCACAATTATTTCAGATTTACTCTCTTCCTGAACTTCATTTTATCAGCAAAACATCCTCTTGGCAATGGGTAATCAGCTAAAACTTAAACAAAAAGAAATGCAAGGAAGAGTCCGCCAAAGACATGGTGGAGGGAAGGAATATATTCAGACCTCGGCCTTGGACTTGACCTTTTACTGTCTTTTAACATTAAACATTTGCCCCACCTTCGAAAATATAAATGTGGTTTTTGATGACAGTCAATGTTATCTGAGGATTAAAATAGCCCCCTTGCAGTGCTCAACATTAAAGTCTTCTGCATTTGCAAAATTGCAAACTGATGCAACTCAAGTACCTGCAAATAATCTGCCAAGACCAATTTCAAAAGGGAGATTTCAAAATATGTGGAAGTCATTAGGACATGTATTATTTTTGCAATGAATAGGCGTCAGGAGTGTCTCAAGGAGCAGATGGGTGCTACTTTGTTTATAAAAGATCAACAGAATATTTGGCTGTAAATGAAGACATATAAGCTATATGGAACAATTATGGTAAAACAGCAAACATTTCAAAGCTAATTGTAATGGTCTTTTAAGATCTGAATTCCTCATTTCTTACTGCCTGCTAAAATATCATTTTAGTTTTGGGTCTTGATTGATATAATTACCAAAATGACAGAAAATTAAAGTAAATGCTGTCAGTTTTACTGTTGTAAATGTTGTCACTTTATCACTTGTTTACAGTTGCACCAATACTAATAAGTGAATATTTTTCAACGTGAATAAAAATGTGACCTCCATCTCCCAGAAATCTTCAAAAAGGACAGCCCCAAACATTAAGAACCCATGCAGACAGAGTGAACCTCAAGCTGCATGATAGCAGAGTTCCAAATAGCCTCCCTTACACATGCCCAGCTTTGGAAAGCTCCTGTTGCTAATAAAAATCTCCCCGATATCTCAGAGGAAAAACAGAAAATGCAAACATTCGGTCTCATCCGAGTCTCTGTACATCTGTGTCACCACCTGAGCAGGACTGAGCTAAGCCCCTATTCTATTTTCCTGTTTTATATTGGTAATCATGTGGATTATATAATTACTCATAGAAAATGTGATTAAACATACGTCACTATTGCCAATACCGAATCACGAAGAAAGGGCATTTCTGTGAATTGCTTTTAACATAAATAGCAAACTGGGCTCGTAAAAAGTGTCCAATTAAGCCAATACCTAATGATAGATGGGCTGATAATATGACTTGCAAAGATGCAAATGGGCTGCAGGAAAGGATGAGAAGTCATCTAACAGATCCTAGATCTATATTTCTGCACTAAAGACTTTTTTTGCCCAGGATGCTTGCAAAATTTCACAAAGTCCCACAAAGTTGAGCCTCTCTCCTCTTTTTCCCCGGTCAGACCATAAACTTTCTCTGAGGCCATACATCTTGTGTGCTTCAGGAGTGCTCTCTCCGCATCTTTCAGGAGATGCAGGAGAGAGAAAGAAAAAGGGAGAGAGCCAGTAGCATGGGTTAAAAACACAGGTCTGCAACTGGTTGTGAAAGCTCCTCAAAAGGGAAGCAGCAGGAAAGTGAAGCCACCACTAGCTGCCCAGGCTGGCGGGCAGACGGGCAGGGATAGAGGTCTGCTGGGGCTGCAGCCCTTCTCTTGACTGATGCCATCACTCAGGAGTAGTTGCAGGGTGGGGGGGCTGTGAGTTGCAGCATTTTCCTTGCTCCCTTTCCTGACTCACCAGCACTGCTTCTCCATAAATCTTGAAAGCAAGTGCACATTTTCTCCCATGGCAGGGCCCATGCAGACGAAGACCTGCACCCTACAATCGCTGATGAAATTTGTATTGACTCCAAAATCAAAAGTAATGAGAAGAAAATTGGTTCACAGCCTGACCTGACAGTTCCAGACAGCTGTATTGAAGTTGCAGAAAGACATTTTTTTATTGCCTCCAGATTTCAATTAATGACATCGAGCTACCCCATCCTCCCATTATTAGTTGAACAGAAGATCAGATTTAAGAAGTTTCACTAAATTAATTACTGTAACAGTATCTTGCATTTCTGAAAAACCTTCCTGTTTGGGAAAGGGAAAAGATTCCTTTTACAAATTGTGGGCCACAGAGAGACCCCCACACATGGACTGCATGCACCCAAACACATGTCCTCTAGAATCATACATGTGCTTCTGTGTAAAATTGCATGTGCATGGAGGCTGTATCCGCTCCGGGACATGTCATGAAATCCTAGCCCATCTCAGCTGAATTATGCTCCTGCAAATACTACTTGTGAGGTTCCCATGCCAAACTACAGTATTTTATTCTCATCCACCCTAAGCTTTTAAATCATATGCTTACATCAAATTAATAATAACAGTCACCCCACAAACAATCATCCTTAGAGCCACAAAGAAGTATTGTCTTCTTCTGAATGTAAAAAAAAAAAAAAGAATATTGCCAGACACACAATTGCCCCTATCTTGAGAAAAAATGCAAATTATGCCACACAGTGCTAAATTATGCTGGGATATTTCATATTGTGAATTAATACCCACTAGAAGCTAAGCAGAGATCATCAAACTCATTTCACATAAGACAATGAATTTAACCACCCATGACTCAATGAGTGAGAAGTTAACACGCTTTCCACCAACACCAACCACTCCAAGGTAGATTGTCTTTAAATAGAATAACCCATTTGAAAGACTTTTCAGTCCAGTGCTAACTTTCCCAGATCTCACCAGATGGCAGAACATTTAACACTCAGGCTTTCAGCTCATATGATGATGGAAATTATCTCTGTGCATCTAGTCACCATCTTCTCTAAAACCCAAGTAAAATCCGATTTCACCAAAGTGAAACCACAAAAGCAAAAGCATTCTGATACTTCCCAATCCCCGCACAGTTGGGCCACCAGTTCCCCATTACCTGAAACAAATGACATATTTTAAATCCACATTTGAAGGTCTACATTCCAGAGAAGGTTTGAATGATCTTTTTTTTTCCTCCCCAAATAAGGACAATCAGATTTAAGACAACGTTCCGGAAGATGGGGAGGATGGATGGAAATCAAAGGATCTCTATCCCAACACCAAATGTATTCCTAATGCACTCGAACAAGAAGGTGAGCTGTGTTCCTCCCCTGAAGTAACAACGTCCATATGAATCCTAGGAATTTAGTATATCTGACAGTTTCTCTCAACCACCCATAACGTTCTTTCCTGTCTCATTGGAGCTAACAGAGGAGAGTTCTGTAATTGAGTGGTACAGAACATGTGCCCTCCTTGCTAGAAGATGACAGATGGATTATAAAAACTTCAAAGCTGAGTTTTTGGAGCACCAGGGGAGAGATAGTGGGTATTTGAACTCTCCATCTTTACCCAGGAGACAATGGCACTCTGACATGGAGCATATATCAAGGAATGGTGTAACTAGATAGACATAATCTTTCTTTTCACTCAGTATTTAACATTCTGTTAGGAGCAAGTTTCAGGCCGGTTAAAGTGCAACTCATCTTCATGTTAATAGCCATAGTGCAATGGTGACATTCCCCTCCCACCCCGGTCCCCAACCCTGCCTTTTCAATTGTGGTTAAATCAGTCTTTTGCAAACTGATTTTTTTTTTAAGGACAGGAACAGCATCTGCTTTAAGGAAGAAAAAAGTAGAAATTAAGCATCTCCTCGGGTTGGGATTAGCACCTTTTCTGATTCACTAATCTGATGTGGTTTTTACTTGCAATGCTTGTCCACCTTTCCTTGACTAAGGAGAGGCTCTTGCACATGGCTCCCGGACCACATGTCACCAATTACCCGGCTCGAAGCACAGCCGTGACTCACCTGAGCCCAGCTGAGGCTGTCTGTGCTACCCCACACGTCCTCATCACCAAGCCTGCACCCCCTCCCCTCCCCTGCCCCCAGCCAGGAGAGGCACAAGCACAGTTGCTCGGTGGGGAAGAAGTTGCAGATTCTGAATGACACATTCACCTCTTGCTTGATTACCCAGCCCCACATTTCAGCTGCAAAGAACAAATAAAAACACAGCAGAAACACAATCCACAAATGATTTTAAAAGTACAAGCTCTGTGGCGATGGGCCGCGTGGAGGGCTGAGAGGATGGGCCCCAAGGAGGGTGGGAGACCCTGACCCTGCCAGACTGAAGCCCAAATTGCAAAATGGCTTGTGCTGATTTGATGAATTGAGAGCCCCCAAAAACCTTAAATTTTCTATGTCTCTTAAAATTTTGATAGAGACATAAAATGGCTTATAGAATTCTAATTATAGCAACAGACTTCCAAAAAATGTCTCAATGTCAGAGATTAGTGAATCAAAGGCACATTTTTAAAATCAATTCTTCCTTCTGAATATTAACGGTATTTATCATTCACACTGCCCTCTAGAAACACCAGCCAGGATCCCCCTCCACATTTG
>PVIY010059660.1:0-11967 GCA_004026745.1 Myrmecophaga tridactyla | reverse complement strand
CGTGTGAGGACATGCTGAGAATGCCACCCGCATGCTTTGGAAGAGCCCTGCTATCTCGAGACCATCACCTTCACCCTTGGGAACAGCCACATTCCCACCTCCCTCACATACCTAGTCACACTCATACATACCCACACCCCAAGAAAAATGTGCTTCTGTGCTTGTGACCTTCAAACATTTCACTATGTGACGTTCACACTCACAACCCTAATAAAGCCTGTATGTATAGTTATAGGGTAGTCACACACACACACACACGTACAGGTATACGCACACACATGCACATACCCCATCTCACACAAATGCACCATCAGGAGTCTTGGTGCTAAACCCAGCCCTCACCAGATGTGTAAACATTTGGCACCTTCTCAGAGCTTCAGTTTCTCCATCTGTACCATGAGAATTAGACTCAGTTTTTTGGAGACAATTCTGGTTGTGGATTCTAGGGATTTAGGTGTTTCCTCTTCTTTCTTTGGTTCTTACCTTCTCTTTCAACTTGAAGCTGAATCAGAGGCAGCCCAGGGTGGGGTCACAAGTTGACACTCATTATGAGACTCCATCAGCAAACTGGGAACCCATCCAGCAGTCTCAGGATGGATCCAGAACCTGCCTCCAGGACCCAGGAGAGCAGAGAGGGATTTATTGGTCTCCAAATGCATGAACATGGATGCACATGGAAGCACACCCTGCTTCCATGCTGAGACACACTGGCAGGACAAGTCATTACCAGTTCAAAGTGATGGGATTTTTCATCCAGCACCAACACCAAGGCCCAGGCCCTTGCTCTTCCGCTGCCTGGGACCAAGCATCATCTGATCCTTTAATATTTTTCTGAGAATGTAGCCAGTGGGCAAGCAGCCCAGGAGAGCAAGAGAATAGAGGATCTGGGGTCAGAAGCCTAAAGACAGATTAATCCATGCCCTGTGGCTATGGTCAGGCCCCAGGGACAATTTGATGAAAGGGATGGGCAAGTACTGAGCCAGGGGACCTGGTGTCCTAGGCAGAGCCATGGTGTAACCAAGAAGCTATGATTTAAAAGATAATTGTGGGGCAGGCAACAGTGGCTCAGTGGCAGAGTTCTTGCTTGCCATGCCAGAGACCCAGGTTCAATTCCCAGTGCCTGCCCATGCAAAAAAAAAAAAAAAAAAGTAAAAAAAATATATAATTATGATCGCAGGATCATTATATAGATATTCCTTTTTTGTATTCTGGTATATTGGAGTAGACAGAGGGAAATACCTGAAATCTCTGAACTGTAATCCAACTGCTTTGATCTCTGATAATGAGATAGCCTTTATCTTGTGCCCTTGTGATTGTAAAAATCTTGTGACTCACCTTCACTTGTACCCATTTTTTCTGCTTTTCTTGACTTTGGAGTCTTGTGATCACTAAAGATTCCAAATGTTTGGGTCAGCCCAGAACTAACTCACCCCAGTACCAAAGTTATCTTGATAACTGAAGCTGGATCTAACCAAAATGGGCCCGCCTGACATGCACAGCAGCTCAGACTTTAACCTATAAGTGACCTAGACCTCATTATAAATACTAAAAATCATTCCCAACATCACATTAAGGCTGCAATTTTCTTACATACATTCTATGACTAAGCATGGAATCAATCAGCACACGTCAGTAATTAGATCAACTGTTACATCATCTAGAACCATTGTGCTCATTATCCTGAAACCTGCCCATCTTTTGATACTATAAAACTACCAGAATTACTGCAGTTTGGGGAGACAAGTTTTGGGCTGATAGGCCATCTGCTCTTCTGCTTCATGCCTAGCAATAAGCGCTTTCTCTCTTTGAAACCCAGGTCTTAGGAATTGGTCATTGAGTGCATCGGGCAGAGAGTCCACCACCGTTGTCTGGTAATGATGGAATGGAGCCTGGTCTGAGCATCAGCAGAGAAGGTAAGATCACTCAGGAGCAGAGTTGGCACTTGCTTGGCCCCATGAGCAAATGTTTCTTTACAAATTTGCACCTGAGATGCCTCACTTGCCTCACCCTAGTCCTGTGGAGGAGCAACTTAAAATTCCCACTTGCCCGACTAAGCAGCTCCAGGCTCCAGCTGAGGATGGAGATGGAGATTTAAAGCATTCCAGAGGGCAGCTAATGAGGTGTCTGTGCGTTTTGGTGTCTGACTTGGCTCGAATCTCAGTCTCTGACTTGCTGTGTGTCCCTGAGCTGCTCTAGACCTCAGATTTGTCTTCAAGACAGGACCAGGAACCTTGCCTGGGGTCATACAGGGCTCCCACGGGGCACAGGAGGGGACACCTGCAGGTACTTAGGGGACATTTGTTCCCATCCTCTGCAGCCCCCACAGTGCCTGGCTCTGAGTCAGTGCTCAGCAAATATCAATTAACCTGGTGAGATTCTGCAATGAGCTAATGTTGGGTCTGGACCTCAAGGCAGCAAAAATTAAAGTCACGTTGGGAAACTGAATGACTAAAGGCTTGGTGGCTGGCACCACTGAGGGCTGGCTTCAGAAGTCAGGGAGGACTTCCTGGAGGAGGCAGGGCTTGGGCTGGGTAGGACTTGGATAGAGGAGGGGAGGGCCTGCAGGATGGTGTGACTGCAGGTACAAAAGCAGGGAGTAGAGATGGGAGGGGCAAGGTGAGATCACACACTTGTGCTCACCAAACAATGGCCCAATGGGAGGAGTTTGGGTTTGGAATCAGACAGGCCTGGATATAACTTCCTTGTTGTGTGACCCTGGGCAATTCCCTCTGCCACAGTGCTGTCCGCTGTGAAGTGGGGGTAACGACACTCCCTCCTCACGGGGCCACTGTGGGGTTGGCCCGTGGTACTTTGTGGGGCGCAGGAGCCCTAGTACAGAGCTGGGCACCCAGGGGACACTCCTGAACAGGAGTTCCTCCTCCTTCTCAGCTCATCTGGGTCACCTACTCCCCTCTGTCTCCAGAGGTGCCCTCCCCACCTAGTCACTTGTGGACCAAGCAAGGAGCAGATTTCTAAGCAGGGATCTGTGGAATGGACTTGTCTCCCTTCTTGGGGAAGACCACCAGGCTCCACTTGCTGAGAAACACAGCCCGTCGAGCCTGGAGCTGGGAGGCCAGTAGGAACTCCCCAAACAGAGAGGGTAAGGGAGTGGCCCAAAGACATCCAGCCCCAACCCAGACCTTCCAATGTTGGGCCCTCTACCCGCCCCCCCCCAAGGAGTTCTCTGTCCACAAATACCCTATCCAGGACCCTCAAGGATCCCTCTTTGCCCTCCCACTCTCCCTCTGCCCTCACACCCACATGCTCACCGGGCTGTAAAAAGTCTGGAAACAGGACCAAGGGGACCCTGGGTATCCAGGCCAGAAATCCGCAGACCCCTCTGGCCCAGGGCTTGGACTGTGCTGGGAACGGAAGGGTTAAGCCCTAAGCAACCCTTCTGGTTGATGTTTAAACTTGCAATTTCTAAAGGTCATCAGGAGCCCCATACAGCAAACATTTTCTCTCTTCATGACACTGCAGCAGATTAAGGAGGGACCCATGACCCATCTTACAGCTGACATTGAAGAGGTCATTCATTACTTGGCATGGCCCTGGCTGGCAGCTACAATAACTTTCTTAGAGACCCTCTTGAATGGTAGAGGGATCCTTTCATAGCTGCCATTAGCAGAACCTTCCTGGCTCTCTGATATATGCTCTGGGGAAGATCAGAATGGGAAGACATTGAGACAGGCTGGGCTTCGTTCAACACAAGAGAAAGAGCTCTCAGTCACAGTGGACCACAAGTTGACAGCCACTTATCTCAATTGTGTTGTACTGTTTTTTCCCCTTTTCACCCTCTTTCTGTCCTCTCTTTCTCCAGGAAATCATTGATCTGCTTTCTGTCTCTACAGATTGGTTTGTATTTTCTAGAATTTAAAGTACATAAACTCTTTTGTCTGGTTTCTTTTACTTAGCCTAATTGAGCTAAATACATGTGTTGCAAGTATCAATTTTTTTATTGTGAAGTAATATCCTATTGTATAGATTTATCACAATTTGTTAATTCTTTCATCTGTTGATGAATATGTGGGTTGTTCCCAGTTTGGGATATTAGAAATAAAGCTGCTGTGAATGTTTGCTTACAAGACTGCGTGAACTTATGCTTTCATTTTTCTTGGGTAAATACCTAGGAGTGGAATTGCTGGGCCATAGGTTAAGTGTATGTTTAACTTTTTAAGAAATCACTGAACTATTTTCCAAAGTGGTTGAGCCATTTTACGTTCCCCTCTGCAGTGTAAGAGTGTTTCTCTTGCCCCACATCCTCATCAATTCTTGGTGTTGTCGGTCTCGTTAATTTTAACCATTCTAGTAGGTGTATGAAGCAGTTGCTCATTGTGCTTTTAATTTGCATTTTACTTATGACTAAAGATGTTGAGATCTTTTTGTGTGCTTATTTGCCATCCATGTCTGCTAAAGTCTTTTGCTCATTTTTTAAATATTGCGCAATATTTTCTTCTTACTGAAGTTTGAGAGTTCTTTATATATTTTGGATACTAGTCCTTTATCAGATAAATGATTTGTAAATATTTTCTCCTAGACTGTGGCAATCTCTTTCTAGTGTCTTTCAAAGCTCACAAAGTTTAGATTTAATGAGGCTGCTCCGCCCCAAAACAAAACAAACAAAACCAAAAACAGGCTGCTGGCTTCTGATGGTTAAGTGATGGCTGTCTTTCCTATCATTATTACCAGGGATCCCTGTTCTGAAACACAGCCTCCTAACATCCCTCACCCACTGGAGTTCAGCCACTACTGAGCATCTCGACGGTGCTGGCTAGAACTTTCCTTATTGCCTTGATAAGGGAGATGCCCTCCAAGCTGTCTGAGGATGACAATCAACTGGTGGCTTTCCGGTCTTCTATAGTTGATCCTTTCTAGCATGTGCACTCCTCGGAGCCCTTTGACCCTTCCTCCACAGTTAGCTAGGGATTCTGGCATTGCAACTTCATTTAACGTTGACCTTTGCTTTCTCCAAGATTCCAAGAGTCATTCCAGCAACATGCTAGACCCATCACCAGGGTCCTTTGAGTGTGAAATCCAGTGTCACAAGAGAGTTCCCTATATCAACAAATCACCTTTATTAGCTTTATATTCTGCCCTCCCTGACCTAGCATCCCCAGGATCTTCTTCCGGACATACTCTCCTGGTACCTGAGGGCACGTAGCCAGGCTCTGCAGCTCTTTTTGTATATTACTAACTGGTCTCCTCTCTTGAAAGGCCCAGTACCTCTGCAGTTGGTTTATGCTTAGATTTGAATCCAGTTATGGTCTGGTGGCCAAATGGAGATGTGGGGGTGGCTCTCGAAGAAGGAGAGTGTTATTTTGTAAGACATCTGCTCATTGGAGGCCTCTGCTTCCAACAAGGGGTGCGGGTCACTTTTATAGTCCCTCCAGAGGCCTCTGAGGAAGTGGGGAGTCAGTGTGCCTCAGATCATCCCTCAGAGGGGACGCGGTATTTCTCCACCCACTCCCACCCCTCAGTGGTTGAGGGCTGCCCCTGGGGTGTTAAATCCCTGCACTTATGTTCTGCCCTGCCCTATGCTTGGACTGGTCAAGCTCCCGGGGTACATGAGAACGCCCCCTGGTGGGGAAGCTGAGATAAGCAAGGAGAGGTTGTCAGCCGCTGAGAACCGCTCCTCAGCTGTAAGGGGGATGCAGACACCTAGCGGACACATGTCCCACTCAGGTGACTGCGCAGCCTCCCCTTCACCTGTCTCCCTACTGCCCTCGGAACCTCTCCTGTCCAGTTCCCCATGACGTTAGAGGGGCAAATCCAACCTTGTCCAACTCCGACAACTGATCTTCTAGGCTTCAGGAGAAGGACAAAAACCCCTTATCCCTGCCTCTGGGAGTCATACCCCATACCCACCTGCACAGCAGCAACACTTGTCACCTTTCAGCTTTGCACACATCCCAGGATTTGAAACCTAGTCTGTCTACTAAATCAGCCAGCTAATCCCCTCCTCCCCTTCTTTTTGCAAGTCCCCCAGTAACCTGGGATTGTAGGTGCAATTCCGGAGGCCTCCAGGGCACTGAGGCTTCCCCCGGGGAGTAACACCTTTCTCTGAAAGGACTAAAGGCTGCTTAACCAGTCTGATTTCATCACCAGCTCCACTGTTATAAATAGCCAAACCCTATCTCCACTCCAACCAGCAAAGCAACCCCAACTTGATGCTAAATGCATAATTTGCTGCAAATTAAACTTAATAGGACTTTGGTAATTATGTTGACTTTTTAAAGTACTTAGAGATAAATACCTGATTAGATATTTTAGAATATAAACTTTTCCATTGTGTTTCCCAAGAGAACCAGGGAAGAGGAGGCTGAGGTGGGAAAGTCAGGGAGAAGATGTTGGGAGGTCTCACAACCCCCTGTGCTGTTGTTTCTAGACCCTGATCAGGGAGTGGAACCTCAGGTCAGCCTTCTGGGAGAACAATTTGTCAAAACATATGTTTATCAGTCAGAACCAGAACTAGTATATACATTATAACTGGTAGGCTATAAAATAAATTTATTCAATTTCTTTCCTTCCCTCCCTCTCTCCTTTTCTCTCCCCACTTCCTCTCTCTTTCTTGGAACTGGTTTATATGATCATGGGGGCAGCTAGGCAAGTCTGAAATCCATAGGTCAAGTCATCAGAAAGGGCAGACTGGAGTTCTTGGTCCAAGCTGAAGTTACAGTCCACAGGCAGAACTTCTTCTTCTGGTGGGAAACAGTTCTGTTCTTCAAGACCTTTCAACTGATTGAATCAGGCCCACCCAGATGATCAAGAAAAAGCTCCTTTACTTAAAGTCAACTGATTATGAATGTTAATCCAATCTACAAAATACCTTCACAGCAATACTTATAGGGAGCATAGCTTAGCCAAATTGACCATCACATCAAAAGCTTTAAAAATGCCTATACTTTTTGTCTTGGTAAGATCAGAAATCTGTTCCTAGGAAATAAGAGTTGAAGATCTATGAGCAGGCACTGTCATTGCAGTGTCATTTATAATGGCCAAATTTAGGTGGGAACTGTCTAAATGCCTGCCCAACAATGGGGGGATTAGCTACATTAATTACGGATGAAAATAACTATGATGAAATGTTATGCTGCTATTAAAAATAAGACATTTGAAAAGTTGGTAAAACGCTTTTAAGAGTAGAAGCAAAAAATATCCAGCATAAAAGCCTGGATATGAAGCACATTCTAAATATACCCAGAAAAAGAAAACCTAGAAGGAAATGTACCAAAAAAGCCTATGGCTTTAAATCTCTGAATGATGGGATTAAAGGGAATTTTAATTTTCTTTTCTATTATTATTACTTTTTTTAAAAAAACTTCTGTAATGAGAATCTATTGCTATTTTCCTGTTCTTAATTGTTACTTTATTAGTATTAGTTTTTTAGGTGCATGATCCGGGAATGGAACCCAGGTCTCCCGCACGGAAGGCGAGCATTCTACCACTGAAACACCTGTGCACTCTACCATTCTTAACTATTTTAAAAGCAGAGATAGCTGATAAGGGATCCCCTTCCTCTGTCCAGCCTTGCCTCCAGGAAACTTCCTGAAGGAAATCCTGTGGTTGGAGCTCTAATCTCAGACTTTCTCTGTCATTTGGTTGCTTGTTGGGGCAGAAACTGTCATCTGCCAAGGACCCAGTCTCCTTTTCTTCTTTAGGAACAAGAGGCCAAGGCTGCTTTGTGGTGTTATGTCTCCAGCCTCCCTTGCAGCCAAGGGTGGTCAATACATGTGAGTAGAGGTGGAGGGTGCAGCTTCCAGGAAAGTTCTTTGATGGAAGTTTATGCATCTGGCAGGAGTTCCTTTTCCTTTCTCTCTTTTATTTTTTGTCCCCTGCCTGGAATGCAACTCTTATGAGGTGGAATGCTAGCTGCCATTATGTAACAATTGACGTAACCTCTAAGATGAGGTGTTGGGCCACCTGAATAAAGAACAAAAATAAAGAGGGAGCTGGGATATTTAGCAACTTGGTATGTACAGCCGCCATAATGGCCTTAGACTTCCTATATCCAGATTTCTATTACATGAGAAAAAATAGATCATTAACTGCTTGAAGATCCTATATTCTGGATCCCTGTCTCTAGTAGATGAATACATTTCCTAACAGCTACACTTGGGATAAGGACAAGAATGGCTGAGATAGAGCAAAACCCCAGAGAATCCACAGGGATTTTAATGAAATTGGTAAGAAAATGGCAACTTCCCTTACTGTGATGGGAAGTAGGGTAGGGCCAGGATGAACTGAGCAGAGAGGCCTCTAAATAAAAGACCTCCATAAAAGAAAAATCAGCTGGATAGGGCTGTGTAACTATAAATGTTGACCAGCCTCACCCTGCAATGAAAGTATTTTATCAGGACAATGGGGCCACCAGGGTTGCTGGCAATAACTACAACACAGGCATCAACGGTCTATTCGCTTGTGTGTAATCAAGAGATGGAAACCACGTAGTGATCCAAACAGGGCGAGTGTACTGTAGGTATTTAACTATGATGAAAGTATAACTATAAGACAAGGGAAACCTACGTGGTATCCTAGAACAGAGGGGAAAGTACCCAAGTAATGACAATCTTGGAAGGGTACTCCCTTTCTGAGGATGCTTCAGACCTCATTGAAGGAGGTATGGTTGCAGCCTACTGGATGACAGAGACAGTTAGTGGTTTTCCTGGGCTGGAGCTGGTCTGCCCTGGTACAGAGGGTTGGTGCCAGTGGATGAGCATATGGGCATGTGGCGAGAACAAGGGTGCCGGTGTGGGTGGGAAGTGGATGCCATGTTGAGAGGCCACAGGAAGGTGAGCAGCAGGCCATTCTGGGCTGTGCGGTCACCAAAGCACAATGGGCTCTGGGCACGTGAGTGGGACCTGATAAACACTCGCCCACACTGCTGATGGTGAAGCTGCTGGAACCAGCGGGAGCCCCTCCCTCCTCAATATCCTTCTGGTCTCCTCTGCTGAGAAAGCCCAACACTGCTCACTGCAGAGCGAAATGCAGAAAGGAATGTTGTCCACTCTTCTAGGTCAGGTATTGAAGAATGAACTTGGAGCTGAGAGGCAGTAAATTGACAACCAGCACAAACAGATGCACTTTGTTGAAGTAGAAAGAGAGTGAAGCTGGAATTCAGGAGAGCTGCATTTCACCTATGACCATAAGCAAGTGCCTTCCACTTCTGGGCCTCAGTTTCCCATATGTTAAGTGGGAGGGGTCTGTGGGATGAAAGGATGGCTAAGTTGCCTTCTTATCTAAGAATCTCTCCCTAGAGCCTGTTGGACAGTTATAACATGTGGAAGGCCAGGAACGTTGACAGAAGTAAGAGCCTTCCCTAAGCTACCATCAGCTTCCTCCCTGGCTCCCCCCTCTGCCCAGACCGTGGGCAACACAGTGTCAACGGCCAGCGAGGTCAGGGCTTCCCTGTTCAGAGGCTGAGCCTAGTGGAAGGGGGACTCAACTGAGGGAGTGATGATCAGCAGAGGGGCGGGCCAGCTCTGGGAGCATTTTGTCATCAAATATTAGATGACCTCAGGTCTTGTAGTCTTATCCACTGTTTGGTGCTGGATTCCTTCTGCAACAACCACTGCGAACCATAATGTTAATTTCATCACTGCTAACATCCTTGTCACCCTCATCATTATCCTCATTCTCGTCTTCATCATTACCATCATCACCATCATCACTGCCATTTATTGAGGACCTCCTGTGTGCCAGGCACAATGCCAGGCACTTCACGTGCTCTTTTAAATAATACAATGAGTAAGTATTGGTTCTAATTTATAGATAATGAAACTGAAACCCACAAGGTAAAGGGTCCCAAGAAAGTCCCGATAATAACAAGACAAGAGATCTGAATTCAGATTTGACTGGCTCCAAAAGTTAAACTGCCCACTGCACTCGCGCCCTGACAGCTGAGTCCTGCTCTGCACCTTAAGTGATAGAGAGGCCATTGCCTTCATCGGGAAGCATGTTCCATGCCTGGCTAGTGCTGACAGCTTTCTTGGGCCTCAATCACTGGTCCTGGCTCTAACTGTTGGGACCTGCAGTATGGACCTAATAGTCCCAAACTTCCCCACTTTTGAGGATAGAAACGATGTGAGTTCCTGGTGCAGGGAAGCATTCAGTAGCTGGTGTGGTTATTACCACTATTATTATTGTTGTTGTTATTAAGCTAACCAGGTTTGGGGGTTGCTCCTTCTCATGGGAAAAGACTTGGTGGGGAAAGAAATGGATTGTAGGTAGACGGAAGAGTGAAGGGAAGATGACATGAGAGACACATCACCTGTGGGTTCACACTGAGCTCCCTGTCAACTCCCATATCTAGACTTGTCTCCCTCCTCTGTACCTGAGCTGTTGATTTATTTTGCACTGCATGTTTAATTCACTATTGCATATTAAATCCCACAGTGTGAGCCTCAGTCTGCAGCTGTGGCCTGCAGGGATTTTCTTTCCCACTCTGGTTCAACACGCTTGCTCTTCCTCCAAGAAACTGTCATCTGCAAACCTGAAGAGCCCCCTTCACAGTGAAGTTTCTGCTAAGGATGCAGAAACTTGGGTTTCTTTTCTTCTCTGATGGACTAAGGCTCTTGGGAGCCAAGACAGCAGCTGCCACATCATCAGCCATCCTCCCTGAAAGCCTCAGGAGAGCCCTGCCCAAGGAGCACACAAGAATCACCACCTGGTGGGAAGTGATGCTGTCAATGGAAGGAGTTGGAAGGTTATAACAGTCCAATTAATTCCTAGTTCAGATGAAGGGATGACCCTGGCTTTGACTTTCACTGGCCTTCTGACCCCAGGGTCTGGCACAGGCTCCTGGGACCTTGCTCTTTGTCTAGCTTCTTCTGGTTTTGACCTCATTTGGACCCTGACAAAACCTTGACCTACCTTTTGCAAGGGGCAAGGCAGAGGAATGATGGGTGACCTTCGCGTCCAGGAAGGCACCCCTCCCCAGAGGACTTGGAGGCATCTCAACTGGCAGCTTCTCAAGGTCAGGCCCATTCAGTCCCCAAAATCCAGGCCTGGGTGCCTGAAGCGGCTCCCTGCAGATGTAAGCATTCTAAACAGACCCCAGCTGATCCCCGGACAAGTGCACTGTAATCCAAGCATCAGGGTCTCCTAGCTTCTGGGCACCCACAACATGGCTGGGCTCACGTGTCTGAAGCGACCCCAGGAGAAGTCAGGGCTGTCCTGGCAGCTTCTCACCTGAGAGGCCCATTCACCAGCATGAGTCTCCCCAGCTCAGGGTCTCTTACCTGAAGGGCCCTCAGAGAGCTTCCTTTCCGGGGCCCCATGGACAGATGGGCACACCTGGGAATTGCACTGGTTTTGATGCCCCAAATGGAAGAGCACTGGGAGCACCCCCAGTCCTGGTTCCTCAGTCTCCAAGATTTTCCCAGATGGGGCTGGGAGGGGGTTCCCAGGGTGTGCTTCAGGGCCACGTGGATGAAGCCAGCTGGGGCACTAGAGGATCTGAGAAGGACGGAGCAAGCTCAAGGTTGAGGCGGGGGCGGTGCTTTAAGCCATTGTCCAGCTGCGTATTATTGCAGAAGGAGAGGTCCGGACCCATTTGAGCCAACCTAGCATGGACTGATGTCTAGTCCAGCATGTGGGGAATAGAGATAATAACAATAGGGAGAGCAGCTGCCATTCACTGAGTACCTAAATAGGTGCTAAGTGCTTCACACCCCATTATCCCATATTTTATTCCCCAGACAGTCCGGTGGGGACTGAGAGGTGGTGGGGTGGCAGCCCAGGGGTGGACATCTAGTGTGTGGGGAGGCGGGGATGCAAACCTCAGTATCTCGACTGCTCTGAGTGAGGGTATAAAGGATTTAGGTTAAGGTTAGGGTCACCTGGGGGTCCCTGCTGTGTCCTTCTGATCCCTTCTCACCCACTCCACCGGGCTCCAGGCCCTTACCCATGACTTAGAGGCGGGCAGAGGCTCCAGCCTGCTGCCCTGGAGCCTGCCTTCCTTCCGGCATC
>PVIY010059659.1:0-11949 GCA_004026745.1 Myrmecophaga tridactyla | reverse complement strand
GACTGGGCCATATCTTCAATTTTCCTAGTGTGATTTGTTATTTTTTGCTGGCGTCTAGGCATTTAATTACCTTAATTAGTTTATTCTGGAGATTGCTTTCACTTCTTTTATCTAGGGTTTTCTTGCTGGATGAATTTGTTTTTCTTATCCTGCCCTGTGTGTGGTGCTTGTCTGACTGCAGGTCCCACCAGCATAAGATAATGCGGTACCTTTAACTTTGGCTGGGGGCGTGGTGGAGACAGAGGAGAGGTTGTAGGCTGGTTTTAATGGCTTCAAATTACCAAGCCCTGGTGTCTGAATTCCTTGAGGGAGGGATTCCATCTGAGTTGGGCTTCACCCCTCCCCTGGGGAAGGCACAGGCTCCAGACAAGCCCCTAAAAGAGCTCACTTCTGCCTATGCCTGGGGCAGTTGCAGCCTGAAAAGTCCTGCCTCTGTATCCAGAGGCAGTCAAGCCTTTGTAGATACACAGCCACAAAAACCTCTGTTTCCTTCTTTTTTTTTCCCCCCTTTTTCTGTCAGTCCTGCCCCCTTGGTGCCGAGGCAAAAATGAGCAACCTCCGCTTTGATCAGGTTCACCTAAGCTGGGGACCTAATTTTAGTAGTCTGAATTTGTTAATTAGTTCCACAATTGGCATTTGATTGTGCCCAGTCCCTGCTGCTGGTAAAGTCTCTTTCCTTTCTCCTCTGGGAAGCAGCCTGTGTGGGAGGGGTGCTGGCTGCCGCAGCTTTGGGAACTCACGGTTCTGGGGGGGGGCTCACTGCCGGTCCAGCTGGTACAGACTGGGGTACGCTGTGTGTCTGGTCACTAACGTGGCCCCAGGAGCTGTTCTGTACTGTTTCTGGTTATTTAGTAGTTGTTCTGGAGGACGAACTAAAACGCACACATTGTTAAGCCGCCATCTTGACCAGGAAGCCTAAAATGCTTCTCTCTTAAAGGACTCTAGTAAGAGGATTAAAACCCACCTTGAATGGACCGAGACATATCTCCATGGAAGAAAGTTAACCAAAAAGATCCCACCCGCAATTGGGTGGGTCACATCTCCATGGAAATAACCTCAGCAATAGGTCTGGCCCCACAAGACTGGACAGTCCAGAAAGAAGATGGCTTTTCTGGGGTCCACAACATCCTCAAGCCAGCACATATATTAATAAGATTGTCAAATATTGAACATAAGAAGAAAGTACTGAAAGCGACAAGAGAAAAGCGATTCGCGATATACAAGGGAAGCCACATGAGACTAAGTACTTACTGCTTGTTATGGTTGGTTCATGTGTCAACTTGACCAGATGATGGTGCCCAGTTGTCTGGTAAAGCAAGCACTGGCCTAACCATGGCTGCAAGAACATTTCATGGCTGGTTAATAAACAAGAGGCTTGTTTATTAAATCATCAGGAGGTTGACGGCATCCATGGCTGATTATATCTGCAGTGGGCCATGGGGACTGTTCCACAATGAATGATGTTTAATCTAATCACTCAAAGGCTTTAAAGGAGAAATCAAAATCTCTTTCTCTGCTTCAGCCAGCCAGCCTCTCCTGGAGGATTCACTGAAAACCCTTATCAGAGGTTTTCGGCTCGTGGCTTGCCCTATGGAATTTGGACTCATGTATCCCCACAGCTGCGTATGACATTTCTATAAAATCTCATTTTTACAGATATCTTCTGTTGGTTTTGTTTCCCTAGAGAACCCTGATGAATATATTACTCAAAGGCCACCGCAGAGGTGAGAAGGAAGTGGTATGACATATTTAAGAGTCTGAAAGAGAAAAGTTTCCAGCCAAGAATTTTTTAGACAGCAACGCCAACCTTCAAAAGTGAGGTTGAAAATCTGCCCAGACAAACAAATGTTGAGAGAATTTGTTAACAAGAGACATGTCCTGCAAGAAATACTAAAAAGATTTCTGTTGGCTGAAGAAAAAAATAAAAAAAGACAGGAGAGAGAGAACTGGAGGAGGGCACAGAGTTGAAGAGTACCAGTAAGGGTAACTTAAAAACATAAAGAGAAAGAGGGAAGGAAACAGAGCTGACAAATAAAAACCAAAGGATAAGATAGTTGGTTCATGGACTGCCTTTAGTGTAATGACTTTGAATGTAAATAGATTAAACTCTCCAATTAAAAGATGCAGATTGGTGGTCAATGAGAGGGAGGGGTAAGGGGTACGGGATGTATGAGTTTTTTCTTTTCACTTATTTTTCTGGAGTGATGTAAATGCTCTAAAAATGACCATCACAATAAGTGATGATATTGTGAGCCACTGATTATATAACGTGTATGGACTGTATGTGTGCGAAGATTTGTCAATAAAAATATTTTTTTTAAGTATGATCCATCTACATACTGTTTACAAGAGACCCATCTTAGACCCAAGGCTACAAATAGATTGACAGTGAAAGGATGGAAAAAATATTCCATGCAAGCTGTAACCACAATAATGAGGGGTAGCTATACTAATATCAGAGAAAATAGACTTCAGATCTATAGCTGTCATAAGAGACAAGGAAGGACACTGTATGTTAAAAAGAGGGACCATACACCAAGAAGAAACAGCTATCATAAATGCTTGGGCACCCAGTCAGGCGCTCCAAAGTATATGAGGCGAACACTGGCAAAACTGAAGGGAGCAGGAGAAGAACAAGATGGCGGCTTAGTGAGGTATGGGATTTAGTTTGTTCTCCAAAGCAGCTAGTAAATAGCCAGGAACAGTACAGAACAACTGCTGGGGTCACATCAGTGACTGGACACACAGTGTACCCTAGTCTGGACCAGCTGGACCGGCTGCAAGCCCCCCCCAGAATCCAGGGAGAGTCCATTGAAGTTAAAGGTACCACATCACACTTATGCTGGTGGGACCTGGAGGCAGACAAGCGCCACATACTGGGCAAGATAAGAAAAACAGAGCCCAGAGACTTCACAGGAAAGTCTTTCAACCTGCTGGGTCTCACCCTCAGGGAAAACTGACGCAGGTGACTCTTTCCTCCTGAGAGGAGGCCAGTTTGGTCTGGGAAAATCCGACTGGGGTCTATAATACCTAAGTAGACTCTCCTAAGGGGTGGGGGGGAAAGGCACCATACAGGCAGGGCAAGAAACAAGAAAACAAAAACTGGAAAATTCTGATTTATTAAACTAAACCTAAGCTAGAGGTCCAGAATAAGCTGAACTGAATGTCAAAGAACAGATAGACAACAATGTCATCCAGCAAGAAAATCCTAGGAAAAAAAGTGAAAACAATCTCCAGAATAAACTAATTAAGGTAATTAAATGCCTAGTCGCCAGCAAAAAATAATGAATCATACTAGGAAAATTGAAGAAACGGCCCAGCCAAAGGAACAAACCAACAATTCAAATGACATACAGGAGTTGAAACAATTAATTCAGAATGTACGAACAGACATGGAAAACCTCATCAAAAACCAAATCAATGAATTGAGGGAGGATATGAAGAAGGCAAGGAATGAACAAAAAGAAGAAATGGAAAGTCTGAAAAAACAAATCACAGAACTTATGGGAATGAAAGGCACAGTAGAAGAGATGGAAAAAACAATAGAAACCTACAATGGTAGATTTCAAGAAGCAGAAGATGGGATTAGTGAACTGGAGGATGGGACATCTGAAATCTGACAAGCAAAAGAAAATATAGGGAAAAAGAATGGAAAAATATAAGCAGAGACTCAGGGAACTGAATGACAACATGAATCGTGCAAATACACGTGTTGTGGGTGTCCCAGAAGGAGAAGAGAAGGGAAAAGGAGGAGAAAAACTAATGGAGGAAATTATCACTGAAAATTTCTCAACTCTCATGAAAGACTTAAAATTACTGCAGCATACCCCAAATAGAATAGATCCAAATAGACGTACTCCAAGACACTTACTAATCAGAAAGTCAGATGTCAAAGAGAAAGAGAATCTTGAAAGCAGCGAGAGAAAAGCAATCCATCACATACAAGGGAAGCCCATAAGACTATGCATAGATTTTTCAGCAGAAACCATGGAGGCAAGAAGACAGTGGGATGATATATTTAAGATACTAAAAGAAAAGAACTGCCAACCAAGAATTCTATATCCAGCAAAATTGTCCTTCAAAAATGAGGGGGAAATTAAAACATTTGCAGACAAAAATTCACTGAGAGAATTTGTGACCAAAAGACCAGCTCTGCAAGAAATACTAAAGAGGGCACTAGAGACAGATAAGAAAAGACAGGAGAGAGAGGTGTGGAGAAGAGTATAGAAATGAAGACTATCAGTAAAGGTAAAAAGAAGAAAAATTAGATATGACATACAAAATCCAAAAGGCAAAATGGTAGAAGAAAGTACTGCCCATACAGTAATAACACTAAATGTTAATGGATTAAACTCCACAATCAAAAGACATAGACTGGCAGAATGGATTAAAAAACAGGACCCATCTATATACTATCTACAGGAAACACATCTTAGACCCAAGGGTAAACATAGGTTGAAAGTGAAAGGTTGGGAAAAGATATTCCATGCAAATAACAATCAGAAAAGAGCAGGAGTAGTTATACTAATATCCAACAAATTAGACTTCAAATGTAAAACAGTTAAAAGAGACAAAGAAGGACACTATGTATTAATAAAAAGAACAATTCAACAAGAAGACATAACAATCATCAACATTTATGCACCAAGCCAGAATGCTCTAAAATACATGAGGCAAACCCTGAAGACACTGAAAAGAGAAATAGACACATCTACCATAATAGTTGGAGACTTCAATTCCCCACTCTTATCATTGGACAGAGCATCTAGACAGAGGATCAATAGAGACAGAGAATTTGAATAATACAATAAATGAGCTAGACTTAACAGACATATATAGAACATTACACCCCACAACAGCAGGATACACCTTTTTCTCAAGTGCTCATGGCTCATTCTCAAGGATAGACCATATGCTGGGTCACAAAGCAAGTCTCAATAAATTTAAAAAGATTGAAATCATACAAAACACTTTCTCAGATTATAAAGGAATGAATCTGGAAATCAATAATAGGCAGAGTGCCAGAAAATTCACAAATATATGGAGGCTCAACAACACACTCTTAAACAACCAGTGGGTCAAGGAAGAAATCACAAGAGAAATCAGTAAATATCGCGATGCAAATGAAAATGAAAACACAACATATCAAAACTTATGGGATGCAGCAAAGGCAGTGCTAAGAGGGAAATTTATTGCCCTAAATGCCTATATCAAAAAAGAAGAATGAGCAAAAATTAAGGAATTAACTGTCTACTTGGAAGAACTAGAGAAAGAACAGCAAACTAACCCCAAAGCAAGCAAAATGAAAGAAATAATGAAGATTAGAGCAGAAATAAATGAAATTGAGAACATGAAAACAATTGAGAAAATCAACAAAACCAGAAGTTGGTTCTATGAGAAAATCAATGAGATTGATGGACCCTTAGTGAGGTTGACAAAAAGAAGAAGAGAGAGAATGCAAATAAATAAAATCAAAAATGGAAGAGGAGACATAACGACTGACTCCACAGAAATAAAGGAAGTAATGAAAGGATACTATGAACAACTTTATGCTAATAAACTAGACAATGTAGATGAAATGGACAACTTCCTAGAAAGGCATGAACAACCAACATTGACTTGAGAAGAAATAGACAACCTCAGCAAACCAATCACAAGTAAAGAAATCGAATCAGTCATTAAGAAGCTCCCCAAAAAGAAAAGTCCAGGACCAGATGGCTTCACATGTGAATTCTACCAAACATTCAAGAAAGAATGTACCAATCCTGCCCAAACTCTTCAAAAAAATTGAAGAGGAGGGAAAGCTACCTAACTCATTCTACGAAGCCAACATCACCCTCATACCAAAGCCAGACAAAGATATTACAAAAAAAGAAAACTACAGACTAATATCTGTAATGAATATAGATACAAAAATCCTTAACAAAATTCTAGCAAATCGAATCCAGCAGCACAATAAAAGAATTATGCACCATGATCAAGTAGGAGTCATCCCAGGTATGCAAGGATGGCTCAACATAAGAAAATCAGTTAATGAAATACACCATATCAACAAATCAAAGCAGAAAAACCACATGATCATCTGACTGATGCAGAAAAGGCATTTGACAAAATTCAACATCCTTTCTTGTTGAAAACACTTCAAAGGACAGAATAGACGGGAACTTCCTCAATATAATAAAGGGAATATATGAAAAACCCACAGCTAACATCATCTTCAATGAGTAAAAACTGAAAACCTTCCCCCCTAAGATCAGGAACAAGTCAAGGATGTCCACTATCACCACTGTTATTCAACATTGTGTTGGAAGTTCTAGCCAGAGCAATTAGACAAGAAAAAGAAATACAAGGTATCAGAATTGGAAAGGAAAAAGTAAAACTCTCACTGTTTGCAGGTGATATGATACTATATGTCCAAAATCCTGAAAAAGTCACAGCAAAACTAATAGAGGTAATATATGAGTACAGCAAACTGGCAGGTTACAAGATCAACACTCAAAAGTTGATAGTGTTTCTATACTCTAGTAATGAACAATCTGAGGGGGAAATCAAGAAAAAAATTCCATTTACAATTGCAACCAAAAGAATAAAATATTGAGGAATAAATTTAACTAAAGATACAAAAGACTTATACAAAGAAAACTACAAGAAATTGCCAAAAGAAATCACAGAAGACCTAAATAAATGGAAGGGCATACCATGTTCATGGATTAGAAGACTAAATATAGTTAAGATGTCAATTCTATCTAAATTGATTTACAGATTCAATGCAATACCAATTAAAATCCAAAAAACTTACTTTTCAGAAATAGAAAAACCAATAATCAAATTTATCTGGAGGGGCAGGGTGCCCTGAATAGCTAAAAATATCCTGAGAAAAAAAATGAAGTCAGAGGTCTCACACTACCTGACTTAAGCGTATTATGAAGCTACACGTTCAAAACAGCATGGTACTGGCATAAAGATAGATATACTGACCAATGAAACAGAATAGAGTGCTCAGATATAGACCCTCTCATCTATGGACAATTGATCTTTGATAAGGCAGTCAAGCCAACTCACCTGGGACAGAACAGTCTATTCAATAAATGGTGCCTAGAGAACTGGATATCCACATGCAAAAGAATGAAAGAGGACCCATATCTCACACCCTATACAAAAGTTAACTCAAAATGGATCAAAGACTTAAACATTAGATCTAAGACCATAAAACTGTTAGAAGAAAATGCAGGGAAATATCTTATCAATCTTATCAGAGGAGGCGGTTTTCTAGACCTTACACCCAAATCTTGAGCATTGAAGAAAGAAATGGGAACTCCTCAAAATTAAACACTTTTGTGCATCAAAGATCTTCATCAAGAAAGCAAAAAGCCTACACAATGGAAGACAATATTTGGAAACGATATGTCAGATAAAGGTCTAGTATCCAGAATATATAAAGAGATTGTTAACTCAACCACAAAAAGACAGACAACCCAATTACAAAATGGGTAAAAGACATGAACAGACGCTTCTCAGAAAATGAAATACAAATGGCCAAAAGGCACATGAAAAGATGCTCAACTTCCCTGGCTATTAGGGAAATGCAAATCAAAACCACAATGAGATATCACCTCACACCCACCAGAATGGCCATTATCAACAAAACAGAAAACAACAAGTGCTGGAGAGGATGTGAAGAAAGAGGCACATTATTCACTGTTGGTGGGAATGTTAAATGGTACAACCACTGTGGAATGCAGTGTGGCAGTTCCTCAGGAAGCTAAGTATGGAATTGCCAAATGACCCAGCCATACCATTGCTAGGTATCTACTCAGAAGACATGAGGGCAAGAATACAAACGGGCATTTGCACAGCAATGTTTATAGCAGCATTATTTACAATTGAGAAGAGATGGAAACAGCCCAAATGTCCATCCACAGACGAGTGGCTAAGCAAGCTGTGGTATATATATACGATGGAATATTATGCAGCCATAGGACAGAATAAAGTTATGAAATATGTAACAACATGGATGGACCTTAAGGACATTATGGTGAATGAGATTAGCCAGAAACAAAAGGACAAATACTGTATGGTCTCACTGAAATGAACTGACATTAGCAAATGAACTTGGAGAATTTCAGTTGGTAACAGAGACCATCAGGAGATAGAAATTGGATAGATATTGGGTAATTGGAGCTGAAGGGATACAGACTACTGTGCAACAGGACTGATTGTAAAAATTCATAAATGGACAGCACAACACTACCTAGCATTGTAATGTTAGAATACTAAATGAAGCTGAATGTGGGAATGATAGAGGGAGGAGGCCTGGGGGCACAAATGAAATCAGAAGGAAAAATACACAATAAAGTCTGAGATGGTATAATCTAAAAAAAAAAAACTGAAGGGAGCAGTAGATGTTTCTAGAATAATAGTGGGAGATTTCATACATCATTCTCTTCAATAGACAGAAAAACCAGATGGAGGAACAATAAGGAAACAGAGAACCTGAACAACGTAAAAATGAATTAGACCTAACAGTTGTTACACCCCAAAACACCAGGATATACATTCTTTTCTAGTGCTTATGGAAATTCTCCAGGATAGATCATATGCTGGGGCACAAAATAGGTCTCAATAAATTTTAAAAGACTGAAATTATTCAAAGCACTTTCTCCTACCACAATGGAATGACCAGAAATTAATAACACCAAAGAAACAGAATTTTCACACATGCATGGAGGTTAAACAACACACTCAAACAAACACTGGGTCAAGGAAGAAATTGCAAAGGAAATCAGTAAATATCTGGAGATGAATGAAAGCGACAATACAACACATTAAAACCTACGGGATGCAGCGAAGGCAGTGCTGAGAGGGAAATAATGTATAGCTCTACATGCATATATTAAAAAGGAAAAAAGAGCTAAAACCAAAGACCTAACTGAACAACTGAAGACGTTAGAGAAAGAACAGCAAACTAACCCTAAAGCAAGTAGAACAAAACAAATAACAAAGATTAAAGCAGAAATAAATGAACTGGAGAACAAAAGCACAATAGAATCAATAAAACCAAAAGTTGATTATTTGAGAAGATTAACAAGATTGACAAACCCCTGGTTAGACTGAAAAGTCAAAAAGAGAGAAGATGCAAATAAACAAAATCAGAAATGTTAGGGGGATCATTACTATGGATCCCAAAGAAATTTAAAATAAAATCATAAGAAGATACTATGGACGACGATATCCCAACAAACTAGACAATTTAGATGAAATGGACAATTTCCTAGAAACACATGAACATCCAATACTGACTCAAGAAGAAACAGAAGACCTCAACAAACCAATTACAAGTGAAGAGATTGACTCGGTCATCAAAAAATCTTCCTACAAAGAAAAGCCCAGGGCCAGACGGCTTCACAGGAGAATTCTACCACATATTCCAAAAAGAACTACCCCCATTCCTGATCAAACTCTTACAAAAAATTGAAGAAAATGGAATATAACCTAACTAATTTTATGAGGCTAACGTCACTCTAATACCAAAGCCAGAAAAAAATACTACAAGAAGGAAAACTACAGGCCAATCTCCATAATGAATATCAATGCAAAAATCCTCAACAAAATACTTAAAAATCAAATCCAAAGGCACATTAAAAGAATTATACACCATGACTAAGTGGAATTTATGCCAGGAATGCAAGGGTGGTTCAACACAAGAAATCAATCAATGATTGATTCTTGTAGATCAATTTGGGTAGATGTCAATTCTACCATTCTACACAAACTGAGCTACAGATTCAACCTATTAACAAATCAAAAGGGGAAAATCATATGATCATCTCGATTGATGCTGAAAAAGCATTTGACAAGATTCAGCATCCTTTTCTGATAAAAACACTTCAACAGGTAGGAATCAAAAGAAATTTCCTCAATATGATAAAGGGCATATATGAAAAACCCATAGCTAGCCTCATACTCAATGGTGAGAGACTGAAAGCCTTTCCCCTAAGATCCGGAATGAGACAAGAATGCCCACTGTCACCACCATTATTCAATATTGTGCTAGAAGTCCTAGCTAGAGCAATCAAGTGAGAAAAAGAAATAAAAGGCATCTAAATTGGAAAGGAAGAAGTACAAATGTCATTATTTGCAGATAATATGGTACTATATTTGAAAAGTCCTGAGAAATCCACCACAAAGCTACTTGAGCTAATAAACAAACTCAGCAAAATGGCAGGATGCAAGATTGATGTGCAAAAATCAGCAATGTTTCTATATACAAACAATGACCTACCTGAAGAGACAATTAAGAAAAAATAAAACATTCACAATAGCAACTAAATAATCAAGTAGCTAGGAATAGAGGTAGAAGACCTGTACACAGAAAACTACAAAACATTGCTAAAAGAAATCAAAAAAGCCCTAAATAGGTAGAAAGATATTTCATATACATGGATAGGAAGGTTAAATGTCATGGAGATGTCAATTCTACCCAAATGCATCTACAGATTCAACACGGTACCAATCAAAATTCCAACAACCTACTTTGAAGATTTGGAAAAGCTAATTACCAAATTCATATGGAAGGGAAAGAGACCCCGAATGGTTAAAAGCATCCTAAAAAAGAAGAATGAAGTGGGAGGATTAACACTCCCTGAGTTATTATAAAGTCACAGTATGTCGTTGGCACAAAGACAGACATATTGATCACTGGAATCGAATTGAGAGTTCAGAGATAGACCACCAAATCTATGGTCAATTGATTTTCATCAAGGCCCCCAAATCCACTGACTGGGACAGAATAGTCTCATCAATAAATGGGCCTGGGAGAGCTGGATATCCTTAGCCAAAGGAATGAAACAGGACCCCTATCTCATATCCTATACAAAAATTAACTCAAACTGGATCAAAGACCTAAATAAGAGCCAGTACCATAAAATTCGTAGAAGAAAACAAAGGAAAACGTCTTCAAGACCTAGTAATAGGAGCCAGCCTCTTAGACCTATACTCGAAGCACAAGCAATGAAAGAAAGAACAGGTAAATGAAAACTCCCCAAAATCAAATGCTTCTGTGCCTCGAAGGACTTTGTCAAAAGGTGAAGAGGCAGCCAGCTCAATGGGAGAAAATATCTGGAAACCATATATCTGATTAAGGGTTTAATATCCAGTACATAAAAACAAATCATACAGGGCAGTGCAATAGTGGCTCAGTGGCAGAATTCTTCCCTGCCATGGCAGAGACCTGGGTTCGAGTCCCAGCGCCTGTCCATGCAAAAAAAAAAAATCATACAACTCAACAAAGAAAGAAAAACAGGCAAAATATATGAATAAAAATTTTTCTGAAGAAGAAATATAAATGGCTAAGGAGCATATTTTAAAAAGAACTTGAAAATATATTCATCTTCCTTAGCTATAAGGGAAATGCAGAGCAAAACCATAATGAGATACCATCTCACACCAACAAGAACGGCTACCATTAAACAGGAAACTACAAATACTGGAGAGGCTGTAGAGAAATTGAAACATTTTTCCACTGTTGGTGGGAAGGCATAATGGTACAGCTGCTGTGGGGGTCAACTTGGAGGTTCCTCAGAAAACTAAATATCAAGTTACTTTATGACCCAGCAATTCCACCTCTCAGTATATATCCAGAAAATTTGAAATAGTGACACAGACAGACATTTGACACTGATGCTCATAGCAGCATTATTCACAATTGTCAAAAGATAGAAACAACCCAGGTGTCTATCAACAGATGAGTGGTGTGCTGGTTTGAAAAGAAGTATGCCCCCTAAGAAAAGCCATGTTTTAATCAAAATATCATTTTGTAAAGGTAGAATAATTTCTATTCAATGCTGTATGTTTGAAACTGTGATTGGATCATCTCCCTGGTTGATGTGATTTAGTCAAGAGTGGTTGTTAAATTGGATTAGGTGATGACATGTCTCCACCCGTTTGGGT
>PVIY010059658.1:0-11951 GCA_004026745.1 Myrmecophaga tridactyla | reverse complement strand
TCCCTCTCTGCCTGATCTGTGCAGGCGTCCTTCCCAGGCCCCCTCAAGATGAAGAGCCCTTCCGGTCCCACACACCCCAAAATTGCGCGGAAACCTCCTTTCCGTGAACCATAAAGCTAAATACCCCTCCCGTCTCTTCCGCGGAGCCCAGAAACCCTGGCTGCCTCGCCTGGGCGGGCGCGACCCGGTTCCCCAAAGCGGACCAGCAGCGCCGCCCCGTGGCCGAGCGTCCTCACTACAGGCGCGGGGCCGGGCCGCAGGTTTCCACGCGAGTCCGAGCCCGGCCGGGACCCGGGGCCGCAGCGCCCACCCTACCACTACGGCGCCCGGAGAGACACCTGATCGAGAGGGCTGTTTTTCACCTGCGCAGATTTCGGGAGGAGGGAGCGGGGGGTGCAGGAAGGGTGGGGTTCTATTTCGGGCCGTTTCCCAGCTGGGCCGCCGCCCCCTCGCATTCGTGAGCGTCCCAGCTCACCTGTTCTAACGGCTGGGGGCGGGGGGGTGGGCAGTCGGTCCCCTCCGAATCCACCCCCCCACCCCCACGTGAACCCCGGCAAGGAGGCACAGATGAGTCCTTGGAGGTAGGCGGGCGGGGTAGGTGGGGTGTGGCGTGTATGAGGAGGCGTTTATGGGGAGCAAGGAGGGGCCCACCAGAGGCAGGAAGTTGCAAATGCCAGCCCCCTAAATCAGCTCCAGCTTCTCTCACCCTCTCCCAGTCTCAACATTGCCTGTGCTCCTACTAAGTGCCAGGCCCTTCCCTCGGCATTAGAATCACCCACGAGCTTGATTTTTATTTTTTTTTAGGGGGGAGAGTGCATGGTCCGAGAATCTAACCCGGGTCTCCCGCATGGAAGGCGAGCATTCTACCACTGAACCACGCATGCACCCACCCGTGAGCTTTTAAAACTCCCAAAGTCCTGGCTGCTCCCCAGCTCCCCATACCCAGTAAATTCTAATCTGCGTTACATCACCCAGGCGGCATTATCCCAGGTGATCCAAAGGGCAGCCAAGACTTGAGACCAAATGCCAAGCATTCCAGGCACAAAGCTGGCAGGCTCTGTCAAAGGGTAGCTCCTCTCATCCTCACCACAGCCCCTCGTGGTACAAAGATGGGTCGTCCTGTCTTTACAGAGGCTTAGAGAGCTTCACTGAGAGTGGGGCTGCAAGCCCCCTGGGCCATGTTGTGTCCAGGCAACGGAGAGCCCCACACAGCCTGGGAGGTTATAACTACCATGTGATATTATTCATGTAATGTTTTTACTGGTTTCCTGGGGCAGAGGGGAGAGCTGGGGCAGGCTGCACTCCGAGGACAGAGCTGTTTCAAAATTTGGAAGTTCAAAAAAGTACAATAAAATTTGGAAGCACAAGGTGCGTGGGTGGCGAGAGGTATGTGTGTTTCACACCTTAGGGCAGACTCAAGCCTGAGTACTTTTTAGTCCCATTTACACTCATTCAGACAAAGGGAGAAAAAAGCCTTTTATTTCACGCCTTTTGTAGGAGTTCAGTGTGAAAACCACAACAGTGAATAGCTGGGTATGGGTATCGCCAGCCCCATGTTACAGATGAAGGGGTGGGGTTTGGAGAGTTGAAGCCATTTCCTAGGACAGTCAGTGTCAAATCTTGTCAGTTCCACCTCCAAAATGTATCCTAAATCTACACAGCATGGAAGACTCTCAGATATAATATTGAGCAAAAGAAGCCAGACCCAGGTACATATACCGTGTGATTCTGTGCAATTCCATTTATTCAAAGTATAAAAATGGCAAACTAATCTGTAGTCAGAGAAGTCAGGAAACTGGTTACCTTTGAAGGGGGTGGTGGCCAAAAAAGGCATGACAAGGACCTCTGGTGGCTTGTATTCTGTCCTTCATCTTGTTGCAGATGACATGGGTGCATCACTCTGCAAACTCATCAAGCTATCCAGTTAAGATGCACGCACTTTTCTTTAAATGTGTTTTACGTCAATAAGAGTTTCAATAAATGTATAGAATTCTGAAGTTGAACACTTCCCACAAATGCCCTTGGGCCTCAGGATGGCTTGGACCAAGAGCTCCAACTTGGAGTCTCCACCGCCCTCTCCAGCTCTCATCTCTATCTGTCCCTGAAATTCAACTTCATCCAGGTGGCAGGAAACATGATGTTACAGCTAGGATTCTTTGGTTGCCAGCCACAGAACAGCTCTTGCCAATTAAAAAAAATAAAGTATAACAGCAGGGACTGACTTGACAGCTGACATGTCACTTGCTGATAGTCACTGCAGATTCTCTACGAGGGTCTGAGCTGGCCTCCAGCTCCCCTGAGGAGAATGGCAGCCACCAGAACCTGAATCTCTCCATATATCCTCCCACAGTCACGCGGAACAACAAGAAAAACAAATAATGCCACATCTACCCCCAACCTTCAGCTTAGCTGGGTGGCACGGTAGTGCATAGTTGAATTTATAGCTAAACAAGATGGAGCACAGGTCTAGAGTTCACAGAGCAGAGGATCAGGTAGAGTTGGGCAAGGCGCAAAATAAGATTTCAGTCAGAAAGTCCTGCCATGAGTGGAGAAATACGGAGAAGAAGTCTGATGCCTGGAGGACCAGAGGACTGGTTTCTGGGGGAATTGAAAGGAAGGGGCTCGAGAGTAGATGGTACCAGAGTGATAGTCTTTGGAAGGCTTTTGGGGGAGATGGGGCAACTTGGAAGGGGAAATGCCACTCAGGTGCTTGTTGGGGAAGGGCTAGAGGGGGCAAGTTATAGAAATTAAGGGTCCAACAGAAATAAAAATTACCAAACCAAAAGATGCATCGCTCTTCCCACACACACACACCCCCAAAAAAGATGTCCTTGATATTTAAAAAAAAAATCTACACTTCGTTCTACCAATAGAAGAGGGCACTCTTGAACTGAGAAACCTAGGAAGTCACCCAAACGTCTCACCCCGGTCTGCAAATGCCTGTTAATGCTGGTCAGGGGATATCAAAGATATTGCAACATGAACAGAAAAAAGCACTTGACAACACCCATACAAATCTACTATAAGAAGAAAATAGAAGGTGAGAATCAAAACATTCCAGCTGGTGAAAATTGTCCCCAGGGAAACACCACCAAGCTGAGGAGAGCTGTAACACAAAATCCAGCCTGAATTAAATATTCTTAAACAAGCATTTGTGGATATGAAAAACACTATAATTCAGAAATTTAAAATTACCCAACAGAAATGGACCTAAAAAATAGGAGGCAGGAAATGATCGTTAACAAAACTCAGGAAAGAAATTGAAGAAAAAGTCAAAATCATCTTAGAAATGAAGATTAAATTTGAAGGTGTTCAAGGGAGATTAAATTCAACCAAATATGACAGGATGTACTGATGAAAGGAATGAAAAAGCCAAAAGTGCAAAACTGAGATCAATAAAAAAAAAAGCAAAGTGTCAGAGAAAAAGAGATGGCTAAAAAAGATAGGGCAAGGGAGGGCCACAGTGGCTCAGTAAGCAGAGTTCTCGCCTGCCATGCCAGACACGGGTTTGATTCCCGGTGACTGCCCATGCAAAAAAAAAAAAAAAGAAGAAGGAGAAGATAGGGCAAAATGAACCAACATAAACATAACTGGAGTCCCTAAAGAGAAAAAAAAACAATAGAAACAATTAATACCAAACAAAATTATAAATCCTCCCCTCAAAAGAAACACTTCTGGAAATAAATTACTTGAATCTACATATTGAAAGGGTCTATGGCACACTTAGAAAAATGGTTCTGGAATGGTTAACTCTGAGACATATCTTTACAAAACCTAGAAAGAAGGGAAAGGTACTTTTACCATGGAAAATCTGGTGGATCCCACCTTTACCAGGTGTGTTGGTTTGAAACTGTTGTGTTCCCCAGAAAAACCATGTTCTTTAATCCTGATTCAATATTGCTGGGTGGGATCTTTTTATCAATTTGTTTCCATGGAGATGTGACCCACCCAAAGGATGGGACCTTTTGATTAAGTGGTTTCCATGGAATTGTGTCTCTACCCATTCAAAGTGGGGTTGCTTACTGGAGTCCTTTAAGAGGAAACCGTTTTGGGAAAAGTTTCAGAGCTGACACAGACAGAGAAGCTTGGAAATGAAAAAAGAAAATGCGCCCAGGGAAGCCAATTGAAGAAGCTGGTAGAGAAAGCTAGCAGATGACACCAGGTGCCTTCACAGTTGACAGAGGTGTTCTGGACCCATCGGCCTTTCTTGAGTCAAGGTGTCTGCCATGGTCAGGTTCATGTGTCATCTTGGCCAGGTGGTTGTGCCCAGTTGTCTAGACAGAGAGGCATTGGTCTGTCTGTGCTTTAAGGACATTTTGTGGACTTAAATCAAGACCGTGTCGGCTGCAGCCACAGCAATCAGCTAACAGGAGTGTCTTCTGCAATGAGTGATGCTTAATCCAATCACGAGAAGGCTTTTAAGGAGGACTCAGAAGAGATGATCACTGTTCCTGCTTCAGCCAGCCAGCCTCTGCTGAGAGTTCATTGAGGACCTTCATTGGAATTGCCAGCTTGTGGCCTGCCCCACAGACCTTGGGTTCTATATCCCCATGATTTCATGAGACACTTTCATAAATTTTATATTTACAGATATCTCCTGCTGATCTGTTTCTCTAGAGAACCCTAGCTAATACAGTATCTTTTCCTGGATGCCTTAGCTTAGTCATTTTTATAGCCTTAGAACTGTAAATTTACAACTTAATAAATTCCCTATTTAAAAGCTGTTCCGATACTGGTATATTGCATTCCAGCAGCTTTAGCAAACCAAAAGCAGATTTTGGTACCAGAGAAGTGGGGTGTCGCGGTTTGCAAATACCAAACATGTTGGAATAGCCTTTTAAATGGATAGGATGAAGATTTTGGAATAATTGTAAGGACTTTTATAGAGAAGACCTAGAATGCTTTGAGGAGACTGTTGTTAGAAATGTGGACTCTAAAGATACTTCCAACCATGCCTTAGACAGAAATGAGTAATGTGTCATTACAAACAGGAAGGAAGGTGACCCTTGTTTTAAAATGGCAGATAATTTGGCCAAATTGAGTACTGCTTTTGGATGGAAGTTAGAACATAAAAGCAACAACCCAGGATACTTAGCTGAGGAAATTTCCAAACTAAATGTGGAAAATACAGCCTGGCAGCAGCTTATGATAAAATATGACAGGAAAGATAGAAGTTGAGAACTGAACTCTTGGGTACAAAGAAAACAGAAATTGATGGTCTGCAAAATTCTTGGCTTCCAGAAAGTTAGACCCAGTGAACAGGGCCCCACGTGAGGATTTAACCAAACATGAAAGCAGTCAGCCATTACAGGGCAAGCAAGGATTGGAGATGAAGTTATCCAGAAAGGATTTGCGGAAAGTCCTATGGTGTGATAGTTATGATCCCTGCATACTGCATAGAAAACCAACAAGAGTGTGAGAACTATATAGATGGAACCACTGCCAGTCTGGGCTAAAAGGGACAAATTGAAGGAAGAGTAACTTCAAAGGCAGAACCATGAAAGCTGAGCACTGAAGTCAAGAAACCTTGGGCTAGGAGAGGGACCCACCCATGCATTTGGAGAGAGAGAGTTTGCCCTAAAGGCAGAGGGCAGGCCTTCTGCTTCTATTTTTCAGGAAGAGTTTTGGTGCTTCAGGCTTTGGAGAGGATGGAGCACATAAACCGGGGATTAAGGGGAGCCTAACAATCACTCCATTGTTCTGAGGGGGGCTGAGCATGTGCCCCAGAGACCAGATGGCAGAGAGCCTTCTGCCTCAATGTGTAGAGTGGGTGGAGCTGAGAAAAAGACAGTCTCCTCAATGTCCCCCAAGGTTGCAACACTTACCCCAGCATTTGGGGAGAACAGGGCCACCTTGGAAAGCATGGGACTGCCATTTTCTAAAGCCCCGAGGATAAATGACTCTCAGTCTTTGAAATCTAATGGACTTTGCCCTGCAGGTTTTCAGAAATGTTTGGGTCTTGTGACCCCTGTGTTCCTGCCAATCTCTCCCTATGGAAATGGGAATACATATCCTATGACTGTCCCTCCTTTGTATTTTGTTCTGAGTTTCACAGGTCCAGGCCATAGAGGAATTTTTTGCCTTAGGGCAGACCATGCCTATAACTGACTTTGATGAGATTTTGTACCATTTCTGACTTCGTATTGTTACAGATATGGTTCAAGGCTTTGATATTGTAATGGAATGAATGTATTTGCATTTGGAAAGAACATGTCTTTTGGGGGTTCAGAGTGGAATGTGCTGGTTTGAAACTGTTGTGTACCCCAGTAAAGCCATGTTCTTTAATTCTGATTTAATATTGCTAGGTGGGATCTTAAGTTGTTTCCTTGGAGATGTGACCCACCCAATCGTGGGTTGGACCTTTTGATCTGGTAGTTTCCATGGGCATGTGTCTCCAAGCACTCAAGGTGGGTCACTTACTGGAGCCCTTTAAGAGGGAACCATTTGGGAAAAAGTTTGACAGCTCACACAGCCAGAGACCTGTGGAGATGCAGAAAAAAAAAGATTCCCGGGGAAGCCATTTGAAGAAGCCAGGAGTAAAAGCTAGCAGACATTGCCATGGCCCTTCCCAGCTGACAGAGAAACACTGAACATAACGGTCTTTTCTTGAGTCAAGTTATCTTTCTCTGGATGCCTTAGTTTGGACATTTTTAAGGCCTTAGAACTGTAAACTTGTAACGTAATAAATTCCCTTTTTAAAAGCCATTCCACTTCTGGTATATTGCATTCCAGCAGCTTTAGCAAACCAAAATACCAGGTGCTCTAACTCAGTGTCACTGTGAAAGGGACAGACTATCATGTGCCCCCAGATGGGCTGCAGGAAGTATATATCACCTAGACAGGAGTCTTGCCAAAAAATTGTTAACTTAAATCTAATCATAAGGAAACTGTCAGACAAGTACAGATTGTAGGATATTCTACAAAACACTGGGACCTTCAAACAAGGCAATGTCATGAGAGACAAACATACAGGAGAAGTATTCTAGGACACTAAAGAATCATGACAACTAAATGCAATGTGCAGTCCTTTATTGGATCCTGGATTCTAAGAAATACTTATAAGGACAATAGTGGGACAAATTCAAATATGGACTGTTTTTTTAGGTAATATTATTGTATCAACATTAAATGTGGTGGGTTGTATTATAGTTTTAAAGCAAAATCTCAAAATTCTTTGACACTCCTCTAGACAAGAAATGGGGACGATGTCCCTAAATCTGTGCCCTGTGACCACTTGACCAATAGAATATGGTGGAAGTGATGTTATTCCTGTGTTTGGGATCAGGTCTGAAGAATCTGGCAGCTTCCACATCCTGCCTCTTGGGCCCCACTCTTGGAACCCAGCCACATGCTGTGAGGAAGTACAGGCCACATGGGGAGGACACATATAGGTGTTCTGGACAACAGCCCCAGCCGAGGTCCCATGAGGCTCGAGTGAGAGGCTGGCAGTGACCCACTCTGTAATTGGGAAGGACTGCACTGGAATAGCATGCAGCCTGATAGAGGGAGAAATGAGGTGGGGGTGGGATCAACAGCGAGTTGACTTGGTCTCCCAGTTCCAGACCTGCTCGGAGCCTCCTCCATTGCCTCCCCACTTGTGGAGTCACATTGCAGGAAGTGTTGGCAGCTGGGCAGACCACAGTGGTGCAAGAGTGGCAGGTTGGGGAGATGGGCATCCCCGGCATTGCATTGCAGGTGTGCACTGGCAGGTACCCCTCCTGGCAGGACAGAAGCCACTTCCTCCTCTCTGGGAAACAAGGATCTCGGGACAATGGATGGGACAGCTCAGTCCTCAGCAGACCTTCACACTGGGGGTCCCAGCCTCTGATCAAGTGGCCAGCGGACGGTGCTCCAACACCCTTTTTGGTCATTTCTCCTTTCCACCCATTCCTTCCAAACGTAGCAGGAGGCAGGTATGCAGGGAGGCAGGAGAATAACCTACCATTTATTTTACCTGTGCTAGACCCATTATATTGCTATTTATTACTACTATATATTTCTACTGCCTTCATATGGGTGAGATTTGTCTTTGGAAACATTTTCAACCAAGCACGCATAGCTCCTGAGAGAAAACCTACCTTCATCCCCTCAGCAAACTGGAGGCTTAAATTAAAAGGCTTCAAGTGTCCATCAACAGATAAATGGATAGCTAAAATGTCATACAGCCACACAATGGAATTTTTATTCAGTCATAAGAACAGACATCATGTAGAGTGGAGTAAGCCAGACACAAAAGGACAACTACTGTACAATTTCTCTTGTATAAAATAATTAGGATAAGCAAATTCATGGTGACAGAAAGCAGAATAGTGGTTACCAGGGGTGGCAGGAGATGGGGAGGGGTATTATTGCTAAGTGAGTATGAGTTTTGGTTCAGGATAATGAAAATGGTCTGGAAATAGATAGCTGTGAAAGCTACACAGTATTGTTAATGTATTTAATGTCAAAGACTCATCCACTTAAAATGGTTAACAAGAATTTTATATTATGTGTATTTTACTACGATTGAAAATAAATGAATTGATTAATTTTTTTTTAAAGTCGGGGGGAAGGTTTCAAAAAAGCGGTGGTAAGGGAAACTATGCGAACAAAAGACAGAGCTGGTGGAGGAGCAAACTGCAGGCAGGGGATGGCCCACAGGCCAGACTTTTTTGGGATCCCTGTTCCTTGACTCTGGCCTGGTTTCCTCAGTTGTCTAAGGAATAGGTTTTGCACCTGGCACCACCAGTTCTGCCCTTTCTTGGGCCCTGGGGTCCAAGGCAGCCCACACCGCTGTCCTCTGATCTAGTGTGCTGAAGGAGCTGCTACTGGGAGCTGTCATTTTGTCTCTCTGCCCTGGCCAGGGCCTCTCAACTCGTGCTCTAGGTTGGGGCCCTTTTGTTGTCAGCTGATCCTGGCCTAAGTCTGACCCCTCCAGAGGGGTCCAGCCCCATGTCCCAATGGTCTCCTTTAACAGCCCCACCCTCCTCCTCAGCCTCTGGGTGGGTCTGCCCTAAATCACCCATCGGAGGGTTTATCAGCCCAGGAGAGCCCCCACCTTGCCATCAACAATCACCTTCAGCACACCTGGCAAAGACAGGGGCCTTAGCTTCCCTCCAGAGGTCACTGAGCCCCTGATCTCTTGGGCCACCACCCAGCAGCAGTGCTGCACTGGACCTTCCAGTTGGGAGAATGGGTGGGGAGAGACTGCAGGCCCTGCCCTCCCTCCAGGAGGCTGCACTGGTTATAGTCCCTGAGATGTCACAGCTCGATAGGGTTCATTGAAACAGATTTTCCTCCACATCTAACCTTCATGCCCCCCCCCATCCTTTAACACCATCTCTGCCGGGTCCCCTGGTTTTCTGATGACTTTCTGTTGCAAAAGGGTCCAAGTTAAACACCACCTCACATCTGATTAAATGCTCCCCTCTTCCTTCCTTGGACTCTGGTCCCCACCCAGGGAAAAGCATGGGACTCCATGTTCACTGGGTCTTGCTGTAATCACCTCCCTGGGGGTGCCAATGCCTCCTGCATGGCTGGCATCAGAGCTGCCCTCTCGTGAGGCATGTGGCAGGCTGGCAGGGTCCTGGCTGGGTCTCCCACCTGTCAAGTGCCTGACATGGTGCACCTGCTCTGCTCTGGCTTGACCCCTTCCACCACCCCTGAGCTCCTCCTACCCTCCAGGGTCATCTCCACCACTCCTGCTGCTGAGGACCCTGGCCCCATCAACCAGCCCTCCCAGGGGAAACAAACCAGATGGCTGCAACCATCCCAGGGTCCACCCAGCCATGGCAATACCAAATAAAAATGGTGAATTCTCTGCCCGATGCACTCAAATGACCAGTTCCTGAGACACTGGGGTTTCAAAGAGAGAAAGAGTTTATTGCTAGGCGTAAAGCAGGAGAGCAGATGGCCAATCAGGCCAAAAAAATCTTTCTCCCCAAACTACAGTAATTGTGATAGTTTTATAGCAACAAAAGATGGGCAGGTTTTAGAATAATGAGCACAATGGCTCTAGATGATGTAATTAGAGGTGATCTAATTATTGAGCATTCACAGATCGATTACATGCTTAGTCACAGAATGTATGTAAGAAAATGGTGGACTTAATCTAATGATGGAAGTGATTTTTAGTATTATAATGAGGTATAGGTCACTTATAGGTTAAAATCTAAGCTACTGCACGTGTCAGGCAGGCCCATTTTATTAGATCCAGCTATGTCTATCAAGATAACTTTGGACTTGGAGCGGATTAGTTCTGGGCTGACTCAAGGCCCTTCATTAATAAACATTAGGGGCTGTCTTTAGTGGTCACAAGACTCCACAGTTGAAAAAACGGATAAAATGGGTACAAAAGAGGGTCAGTCACAAGGTGTTTTTTTTTTTTTAATCACAAGGACACAAGATAAAGTCTATACAGTAACTATCAGAGATCAAGGCAGCTGGATTACAGCTCAGAGATTTTAGGTATTTCCATTTGACTATTCTAATGTATCAGAAAGTAAAAAAAAAATGTCTGTGCATCATTCAGTAAATATACTCATCTCTTAAATCTTAACTTCTTGGTTACAACTCTTCCCTCTCATTTGATAATGCTCAATCTTGAGGGGTATCTGGGCAATGACTCTTCTAACTTCTTCATGCTGAAAAGGGCACTGACATCATGAGGCAGAAGAATGAAACTGGGTGATGTTCTTGGAGAGTCCAGCATTTCTGGGTTTCAGGGCTTATTTGGCATATAAACAGCCCAGAGGCTTTAAGTCTCTGAAAAAATAGACTTAGTAAGTAAAACTTTTATAGGGCTCAGGGTATCCTTTAGAATTTCCAGGAACACTGTGGATTGGAGCTTTCCATACTGTGGCAGTTTGCAATATCTGGCAGAAACTTGCATAAGAGTAACCTCCAGAATGACCTCTTGACTCAATTTGAAATCTCTTAGCCACTGAAACTTTATTTTTTTCCCCTTTTGGTCAATTAATCCCATGATGCCAGGGCCAGGCTCATCACTTGGAGTCATGTCCCATGTTGCAAGGGAGATTTATAACCCTGGAAGTCATGTCCCATGTAGGGGAAAAGTCATGAGTTTACTTGCAAAGTTTGGCTTATGGAGAGACCACATCTGAGCAACAAGAAAAGTTCTGTAGGGGTGACTCTTAGGCATTAATTATAAGTAGGCTTAGTTTTGCCATTACAGAAATAAGTTGCATAAGGGCAAACCTCAGGACAGGGGGCTTAGCTTATTAAATTTGGAGCCCCTATTGCTTAGGAGAATATCAGGAACCCCCAAGTAGGGAGTTTAATACTTCTTTTTATCCAGTCCCTCAAGGGACTTTGTAAATACTTTTTCACTTTTTGCCTAAAATACTCTGAAATGCATCAAGGTATAACATTAACTTGTACAGAACAACAAGATTGTATTCCTTATTTGAGGTTCCATATCAAATAAAATTGAGTTAGGTTGAAAGCTATAGGCTGAGCCCCCAGTCTTGGGGTTTGTTCATATGAAACTTAACCCCACAAAGGATAGGTCAAGTCTACTTAAAATCTAGGCCTAAGAGTCACCTCCAAGAGAGCCTCTTTTGTTGCTCAGATGTGGCCTCTCTCTCCAGCCAACACGACGAGCAGTCTCACCACCCTCCCCCCCTCTGTGTGGGACATGACTCCCAGGAGTGTGGACCTTCCTGGTAACGTGGGACAGAGATCTTGGAATGAGCTGAGACTCAGCATCAAGGGATTGAGATAAACCCTAGAATGAGCTGAGACTTAGCATCAAGGGATTGAGAGAACCTTCTCGACCAAAAGGGGGAAGAGGGAAATGAGACAAAGTGTCAATGGCTGAGAGATTCCAAACAGAGTTGAGAGGTTATCCTGGAGGTTATTCTTATGCATCAAGTAGATATCATCTTGTTATTCAAGATGTAGTGGAGAGGCTGGAGGGAACTACCTGAAAATGTAGAGCTGTGTTCCAGTAG
>PVIY010059657.1:0-11949 GCA_004026745.1 Myrmecophaga tridactyla | reverse complement strand
CAGGTATGGATCCATACCCTTGGCTGATTTACGTGATAGAGAAACTGAAGTTGGGCCTCCCCAGGTGTCCAAAGAGCCACTTCTTCTGGAAGATGGGTAGATTAGGGACCACTCCAAACCCTCACCCAATCCAGAGCAGCATTCTGCACAGTAAGCACTTGTTAAGTATGGCTGACAGAATGACTGACAAGAGACATCCACCCCCTCATGTCCTGTCTCCGCCCTTCCCCCACTCTACATAATTGATGGCCAGGGAAACAGTTCCCCTCCCCAGGGTGACAGAATGTCTGGGCCAGGGGCTTCTAGCTGTGCTGTCCCCCCCAGAGCCCACCAAAGCCCAGATAGGGGGCAGTGGGACACAGCTGTCAGGTCAGAGAAAAAGGAAACCGAGAGGGGTGTGTGTGTGTGTGTGTGTGTGTGTGTGTGTGTATTGAGAAAGGGATCTCTAGTTTATGATAGCTCCTGAGGCCTTAGCTCCCCCCACCCCCTTCCTTTCCCTCTGGTCAATCTGGGAATAATTGTCATTACCCTGAGAATTGAGGTGGGGGTGTATTGAGCCTGGCAAGATTCCTTTCCTTTGGTCCCACCTCCTATTCTTTCAGCTATTCCCATTGCCCGAAAAGACAAACAGGTGAAATGGCTTCTCTCCTCTCCTGAGCTGCTGGCCCTGGATACCAAGAGGAGCCTCTGGGGAAGCTTGGCGGACTGGAGGGAGCTCGGCTGTGAGCGTCTCTGAGCATGTTATCCTCTCTATGCTTAAACCTCCTAGTTGCCAAACAACCAGATGGAAGCTGAAAAATTATTTTAAAAGCCAGGTGTTGTGCCTACTTAAAGCTCAGCTTCTTAGAAAACGAATTCGGGAGAGAGAGGAATGATCTCCGCGTTTTTCAGTCTCCTTTCACGCTCCTCTTTCTCAGTGTCCTCTGCTTTTCAAAACCAGGTGTTCAATCCATCCTCCTAAGATGTGGACTTTTCCTGCGTTTCGCGCTGTTTCTGTGTATCTCTTGAACCCCTTCACTGGCCGTGCCTCTCTCCCACTCTGTTCTTTCTAGTTCTCCTTTTCCTGCTTTCCTTCTCTGTGGCACTGCACCCCAATACCTATGCCACAAACCCGTCCGTTCAACACCAACTGCTCTTCCTCTACCTGGCGCCCTTGCAGCTTAGTCAGCATGCAGGTCAGGGGGTAGATATTGGAAGGAGGGGAGCACAGACGCGACAGAACGCACACCCTATGATCCCCGCATCCCGCCGGGCAACCAGCCACATGGGCCTGCTGGGGGCGGGGCCCGGGCGCGGCCCCACCCCGTCGTCGCCGCTCACGTGACCGTGGGCTAATCTTGTCCTGGTGACTTCACACGCCGCCTCGGGCACTGTCGTCATGGTTACGCCGCAGCGCTCAGCGCTTCCCTCCACCTGCCGGGCTCCCCACGCGGGGGCTCTCGCCCCGCCCCCAGGCACGTGACGGCCGGGAAGGAGGTCGGGAAGGGGGAAGGGGCGCTGTGGCCGTAACCCCTTCCTCTCTGCTTCCAGTGGCCTTACAGAGGCTTTGATTACAGTCAATGGTCGGCGCTGGCCCCTTCCAGCCTCCCTCCTGGCCTACCCGGAGGAGAACGTCTAAGCGCTCCCACAGCTCCCGGCCTTCGTTCTGCGTTGTCTAGAAGGGAAGGCCCGACTTGGGGGAGAGAGGGACATAGGCGAAAGACCCAGGTTCCTCCAGAGGAAATCCTCTGATGTGTCGGCTGGTTGATTAGCTTGTGTTTGACTTAAATTTACATAACAATTTTCGCTTTATCTCCTGAAGCTGCCCAGATGTCCTGGGATTTGCTGGGGATTCGGAGTCTGGACTTGAGACTTGACTGATTTCCAGCTTTCTGAGCCTCAGTTTGCTGAAAGCTAGAACGGGAGCAATAATACCCCCTTAGCTGAGCTGTGTTGAGGATTAATGGAATTAGTTTGTACTTGGCGTGCGTGCAGTCCTTAGGATGATACTCCAAGTGGGCAGCAGGGGCAGTGGTTCACCTTCCCGCGTGCCAGGTGCTGTTCAAGTCTCTAGCTTCCCGTGGACGTCATCGCTTCAGAGTCCAGGCTCGCAGTGGAGCCACATTTCTATGCCTTAGTTTATAAATGCGGCTACTAATGCCTACCTGATGGTTTTGTTTGAGGATTAAGTGGACTAATATGCATATAACAGGTTAAATTATATGTGTATTGTAAGCTTTTCCTGAGAGATAGCCATTATCATTCGGTTCCCTGACTCAAAACTTACGTAGCTTGGTGTGAGCCTGGGTTCTGTGTGACCTGGACAGCAACAGCGATGAGGGGTGAGGCTGGAGAGACCAGGGGATCCAGAGCATGGAGCTGAGGTCATTGGGCCAAGGACAGTGGGGGCTACTGAAGAGTTTGAAGCAAATGAAAGGGCACTGACCAATTGGTGTTTTAAAAAGATCATTCTAATGGCTAGGTGGAGAATGGTTTAGGATGGAGGCAGGAGGAGGATTAGGAGGAGGATCTAGAGGCCATTTAAGAGGCAGTGGTCCATGCACCACCACCACCCCCAAAAAATGTGGGGGCAGTAGCCCTGGGCCAGGTGACAACAAATGTAGCCTGAACTGAGGCAGTAACAGTGGAACTAGAGAAGAGAATAGAATGGCTTTGTATCAGAACTTCCTAAAACTGGAAATCATAAGAATCCCTGAGGTGCTTGTTAAATATAAAAATTCTAGGCTCAAGCTAGACCCAGTGAAAAAAGTTTTGAGAGCGAGCCCTGGAAATTAGTGTTACAAGAGCTAAAACCATTAGTTTCTCAAACTTCCATCCATATCTGCATCATCATCCAGGGAGCCCTTTTTATGTACAGATTCCCACATGTTTCTCCTGTTGTGATACAAAATGTATGACAAGCATTCCCAAACATGGCTATGCAGGAAGTTTTGGAAACACCCTACTGTGAGGAACTATTAGAGAGATTAGTGTTCTCAGGAATCCTCAGATCTCAGGATTTGGTAACAGACTGGATGTGGAGTGAGATGGAAGACCAGGGTGGCTCCTGTTGTCAAGCTCTGGACAAGTTTGGAATAAGATGAATAAAGGCCAGGTTATCCCTTTGTACAGTTGGAAAAATTGAGGCCCAAGTACAGCTTGCCTGAGGTCACATGCCCCCCCACACACACACCACTCTTCTCACCCCCAGCCAGTAAGCAGCAGAGGCAAGGCTAGGATTCAGGGTTTTATGGGTGCTTTTAAAACAACACCCGGTTATAAATGGGGGCAAATCTCCATTGTCTGGAAAGCTTGCTTTGGGAAGTTGGGGCTTGAGCAATAGATACAGGAAAGAGGAGATAGAAGCCTTCTCTGACTGACCTCCTGGGGAGCAGCTGGTCTGACAGGCCAGCTAAGGGGCATGAAGTCCCAGGCCACAGCTTGTCTTGACACAGATTCTGCATCCTCAGCGGATGATTCTCCATTTTTCACCAACGATGTTGGGGCGATGGCGGAGCTGTGTGATTGCAGCCTTCAGAGGCCCAGGTTGTATACTTGTGAGTACCTGAGTGTGAGGCCCAAGTGTGAGCCTTGAGTGTGCCCTCACATAAGGCTCTGAATGCAATACCTGAGTTGAGCATACCTGAGGCTTCAGTTGTATCATGTGTAAGTACCTGAGTGTGAGGCTCAGTGTCAGCTATGTATCCTTCAGTGTGTGGGAGGCCTGGGTGCACTATCAATGTGTAACTAAGGTTGAGAGATTCAAGATAAAAGGTATGTATCTGAGAGGTATGGCATATGTGTATACTGTGAGCCTCTGGTGAGAGAAATGTGTGTTCAGAGCTGAATTACAGTAATTTTACAAGGGGGAAGGAACTAGTTTGTCTCCATTATTCTTGAAGATGAGACATATTTCACCAATATGTACCTGAGTGGGGCTGTTGTTCCCTGTGTCTACCTGAGAATAATGCTCAGGTATGTTTCATGTATACCTAAGTAAGGAAGACTTGTGTTACAAAGAGGCCCGAAAGGAAGTCCAGGTGTATCAGGTTTCCTAAGATGGGTACAGGTGAAACTTGGAGGGGGATCGGCAGCTGAGGGTGAGTTTCAAGCATCATTTTCAGCAGGGCTGTTGTGGGCCCAGCACCCTACCTGCACTCTCTAAATGAGCATCCTCAGCTGCTGCGCCTGTGCTTTGATGGCCCCTTTCTCCTTTGTCCCCACAGGGCCTGCCACTAACCGCCACACTGGGGTACAGAGGCCATGGCCTGCCTTCATGAGACCCGAACGCCCTCTCCTTCCTTTGGAGGCTTCGTCTCGACCCTAAGTGAGGCATCCATGCGCAAACTGGAACCAGATACTTCTGATTGCACCCCTGAGAAGGATCTGACACCTACCCAGTGTGTACTTCGAGATGTAGTACCCCTTGGTGGGCAGGGTGGGGGCGGGCCCAGCCCCTCCCCAGGTGGAGAGCCGCCCTCGGAGCCTTTTGCCAACAGTGTCCTGCAGCTACATGAGCAGGATGCGGGGGTTCCAGGGGGAGCCACTGGGTCCCCTGAGAGTCGGACATCCAGAGTTCGAGCTGATGAGGTCCGGCTGCAGTGCCAGAGTGGCACTGGCTTCCTTGAAGGCCTCTTTGGCTGCCTGCGCCCTGTCTGGACCATGATTGGCAAAGCCTATTCCACTGAACACAAGCAGCAGCAGGAAGGTAGGCAGTGTCCCCTGGCGGGGGGTGGGGAGCCCTCTGCCCTCTTATTGTCTCTCTGAGCCCAGGAGCTGTTGGGCAGCCCCACCTAAGTCACCCGTTGACCCACCCTTCCCTTCCCTAGCCTCTGGCCACCCCAGTTTCCTTCCTTTCCTGTGCTCCCATACTAAAGCTTCCTCAACCTGTTTTGGTTACTTTCCTGCCTCACCATCCTTGAACATTTCAGCTAGCCCAATGTTTTCCCTTGCCTTGCCCCTGCCTGTCACAAGGCCCTGATTGTGGCTCTTTCTGAACCTTGTGGCACTGTGCCTCCTGCCCGCAGACCTCTGGGAGGTCCCCTTTGAGGAAATCCTGGACCTGCAGTGGGTAGGCTCAGGGGCCCAGGGCGCTGTCTTCCTGGGGCGCTTCCACGGGGAGGAGGTGGCTGTGAAGAAGGTACGGGACCTCAAGGAGACCGACATCAAGCACCTGCGAAAGCTGAAACACCCCAACATCATCACCTTCAAGTGAGGTCCATGGCGGGGGCTGGGGGCAGGGGACACTACACAGAGACCTGGGACCCAATGGGCAGGAGGGACCTGTTCCACCTGTCCCAGAGATGCCCATGTGTGGGAACGGGGGACCAGGTGTGAAGCAGGCAAATGCCAGGCTGGTTGAAGCCTTCATACCACGGTTTTTTTGGTCTCCAGGGGTGTGTGCACCCAGGCTCCCTGCTACTGCATCCTCATGGAGTTCTGTGCCCAGGGTCAGCTATATGAAGTACTGCGGGCTGGCCGCCCTGTTACCCCATCCCTGCTGGTTGATTGGTCCATGGGCATCGCTGGCGGCATGAACTACCTGCACCTGCACAAGATTATCCACAGAGACCTCAAGTCCCCCAAGTGAGTAAGCAAGCAGGCAGGGAAAAGCTTAAGTGCAGAGTCTCCTGCAGGTGACCCTACCTGACTCAGCGAGGCCATCTCACACTTCCAGACCCTGTCTTAAGTCCATGTGTTCATCTCAGAATCCCCTAGTTTTCTGAATCACCTCCCAAGTGACAGTCCCATCTTGAAAGGGTTGTGGTGAGCCCCCTGCCTCTGGGTAGAGTTGGTATGGAATTAGAAGAGGTGTGTGGAAGGGCCTGGACCCCAGCCAATTTCGTTCTCCACCAGCATGCTGATCACATATGACGATGTGGTGAAGATCTCAGATTTTGGCACTTCCAAGGAGCTGAGTGACAAGAGCACCAAGATGTCCTTTGCAGGGACAGTAGCCTGGATGGCCCCTGAAGTGATCCGCAATGAACCTGTGTCTGAGAAGGTCGACATCTGGTGAGGGCCAGGTTAAGGACTGAGATCAGTGGGCAGCCAGCACAGGGAAGGAGGGACCTCCAGGTTGGCGGGCAAGTAGTCTCTAGCAACCAGGGCCTCTGGAGGGGACTCTTCCCAATTGATGTCCGCCCCCCACCCCCATCCCCAGGTCCTTTGGTGTGGTACTGTGGGAACTTCTGACTGGTGAGATACCCTACAAAGATGTAGATTCCTCAGCCATTATCTGGGGTGTAGGAAGCAACAGTCTCCATCTGCCTGTGCCCTCCAGCTGCCCAGATGGCTTCAAAATCCTCCTTCGCCAGTGCTGGTGAGTTTGAACTTAGCCAGAAGACTTGGCCTGGCCAAAGCTGGGACATGAGGGGTGTTGCTGATGGATAGCCAGCACCTAGAACCCAACCTGTAGGCCCAGAATCTAGAACAAGGAAGGGAGATTGAAGCCCCCAGCTGTCATCTACAAAGATCCAGAATGTGGACTAAGAGGGCTGCATTCTAGAATTGAGAGGAATAAAACTAATACTCTGCAGGGGGGCAAATGGATTCAAGACAGACATGCATCTAAATCAGGCTTAATTCAGCTTTCTGAGCTTAGTGACTCTGGGCAAGTGGCTTCATCACTGAACCTGTTTCTCATCTGTAAAATAAGGATAACTGTATCTGCTGTACAAGGCTGATACAAAGAACCAGCAAGAAAAGGTGCATGGAAGGCCTTGGCATAGGAAAAGGCCTGGAATGCTGATTTGGAACAGGCCCTGAGGGATGGCTCAAGATTGTTTTCCTAATTTTTAGTTGACCTTTCCCAAAATGTGTTTCTTTTAATGGACTTACTCAGAAAAAAGGTTCTCTTTGACAAACAAGTTGGAGAAAGGAGGGTTAAATAGGTTTCTTTACTGAGGAACTGATAAGCTCAAGTATCTAACATTTCCTCAAGTTGACCATGGAATTTTTGAAAGTACATCCAGGTTCTGGTTCTCCGGGGCACACTGGGAAAGGGTTTTGTACTTTCTGTCTGGTCCTTCCTGAAATCCCTGACCGTCTTTCCCCCCAACTCCTATCCTTTCAGGAACAGCAAACCCCGAAATCGCCCATCATTTCGACAGATCTTGCTGCATCTGGACATTGCCTCAGCTGATGTGCTCTCCACACCCCAAGAAACTTACTTTAAGTCACAGGTATGCTGTGAGTAGGAATACTTCAACTTCCCCTTTTGCAGAATTGATGCCCTTTGGTGCTGGTGGGAGGCTGAGACTCTTAGTCAATTCTGTGCCTACTCCTACTTTAACACAGGACCTGCAGCAGGGTGGGCACTTAGCAGAGGCTTTCAGCAAGCCTGCTGGGTGAAGGAATGTCCCTCACGACTCGTGTCTCCACCCCTAGGCCGAGTGGCGGGAAGAGGTAAAGCTACACTTTGAAAAGATTAAGTCAGAGGGGACCTGCCTGCACCGCCTAGAAGAGGAACTGGTGATGCGGAGGAGGGAGGAGCTGAGGTGTGTGCATAGGTTTGGGGAGGTGATTGTAAACTGCAGCAGGGAACTAGATACCACTAGTTCTGAGAGACTGGGCTAAATTATGGCCCCAGGAGAGCCCAGCTCACCTTGGGGGGATCTTCCTTTTGCCTTCATTTCCCAGACATGCCTTGGACATCAGGGAACACTATGAACGGAAGCTTGAAAGGGCCAACAACCTCTACATGGAACTTAATGCCTTGATGTTGCAGCTGGAGCTCAAGGAGCAGGAACTGCTCAGGTAACCTTCCTTGTCCTTATATACCAAACCCTCAAGGTCTCCTTGGAGGTATGCTTGGCTCCAGAGATCCTGAGCCTGGGTGCCTACTCCCTGGACATATGCCCAACTGAAAAGGTGCCTTGGGTCTTTAGGCGGGAGCAAGCTTTAGAGCGCAAGTGCCCAGGCCTGCTGAAGTCCCACCCTTCCCGGGGCCTCCTGCATGGCAACACAGTGGAGAAGCTCATCAAGAAGAGAAATGTGCCACAGAAGCTGTCACCCCACAGCAAAAGGTGGTACCAGAACCAAGGTTTAAGTATGAAAAGAGAGACCTTGGGGTTCAAGGGGTGGGGGCCAAGGACAGTCCTTAAAGGGGGGAGATGTGCATTGAATTGCCCAAGTTAGGTGTGCTTAGTGCATAATTTAATCTCACCTTTGTACTTTCCCTCCTCCACTAGACCAGATATCCTCAAGACAGAGTCTTTGCTACCTAAACTAGATGCAGCCTTGAGTGGGGTGGGGCTTCCTGGCTGTCCTAAGGGGCCTCCCTCACCAGGAAGGAGTCGCCGGGGCAAGACCCGTCACCGCAAGTCCACCGCTAAGGGCAGCTGTGGAGACTTACCTGGGCTTCGTGCAGCTGTGCCAGCCCCTGAACCTGGGGGACCAGGAAACCCCGGGGGACTAGGAGGGGGACCCTCAGCCTGGGAGGCCTGTCCCCCCGCCCTCCGTGGGCTCCACCACGACCTTCTGCTACGCAAAATGTCTTCTTCATCGCCAGATTTGCTGTCCGCAGCACTAGGAACCCGGGGCCGGGGGGCCACAGGTGGAACCAGGGATCCCGGCTCACCACCTCCAGCACGGGGTGATACCCCCCCAAGTGAAGGCTCAGCCCCTGGCTCCACCAGCCCAGATTCACCTGGGGGAGCCAAAGGAGAGCCACCTCCACCAGTGGGGCCTGGTGAAGGTGTGGGGCTGCTGGGAACTGGAAGGGAAGGGACAGCGGGCCGGGGAGGAAACCGGGCTGGGGCCCAGCACTTGACCCCGGCTGCACTGCTGTACAGGGCTGCTGTCACCCGAAGTCAGGTAAAGTATGGGAAGGCTCCTGAGCCCCTTTTCCCTGTCCTGCTTGGGGTTCAAGTCCATAACTCATTCCCAACTAAGTCTGACATTAAGCCATTCCCTACTTAACCCTTTATAACTATGTTCCCGTATCCTGCCTCTTCCCACTTTTGATCACAATCCCCTTATCTCTCTTGCAGAAACGTGGCATCTCCTCAGAGGAAGAAGGAGAGGTGGACAGTGAAGTAGAACTGACATCAAGCCAGAGGTAAGTGATGGAATACAGGAGATAGTAGTATTCTTTTGCTTTCTGGGATCAAAGGGGCAAACTGTAGCCCCAGTCTCTCCAATATCTAGGTGGCCTCAGGGCCTGAACATGCGCCAGTCATTATCTACCTTCAGCTCAGAGAACCCGTCAGATGGGGAGGAGGGCACAGCTAGTGAACCTTCCCCCAGTGGCACACCTGAAGTTGGCAGTACCAACACTGATGAACGGCCAGATGAGCGGTCTGATGACATGTGCTCCCAGGGCTCAGAAATCCCACTGGACCCACCTGCTTCAGAGGTGGTCCCTGGTCCTGAACCCAACTCCTTGCCCATCCCACAGCAGAACCTACTCAGAAAGGAACAGGTAAGTCACGGCAAAACTGAAAGGTGAAGCACTATTAGGGAAACCAAGGAACATGTCTTCATTTGAAACATATTCCCAGTGGAATGCAGAGTATAACATTTGAAGCCATCAGTATATTTAACCTGTCATGGCCTGGGTAAGGTTACTCCACACCTGAGCCTTTCCTTCAAAGCAAATAGCCACTGCTGGAACTCAAAATAGCTACAGTATACAGTACCTGATACTGTGTTCAATGTACAACTTGCATGCAAAATAACTGACAGCTATTTATTGTAGTCAGGGAGGAATAATGAAACTAGTACCCTTGGAGAATGGCTTGAGCAATTGAAATCTAGAAGCAATAAAATCAGTAAGCTGCTGGCTACTAAAATGACCCCATTGAGACCCAAAGTAATCTATTTGTAATGCCAAGAGAATGCTGAGCTCTGCCTCACTGCCTTTCTACTCTATTCCTAACAGGGCCCTCCCAATTCTGAGGACTCAGATTGTGACAGCACTGAACTGGACAACAACAGCAGTGATGCCTTGCAGCCCCTAGCGTCCCTCCCTCCATGAAAGCTACTCTTATTTCCTGTACATAGAGAAATATTTATATAAATAATATATATGCGCCACATAATCAACAAAGGTGGGGCTATCCAGTCTTAAACCCTGACTGACTCACCTGATAAAACCTAAGGACACTGGCATTTGTGGAAATGCGTGACAAGTACTGCCCTAGAGCTGTGCTCAAGGGGAAGCTTCATCCTACTCCTTATGTTCAGCAAGTGGTAGGCAATAGAATAAAGCCAGGCTTCTCTCCTATATTCATCAATACCCTGCCCCTCCCACCCGCCCAAATCCTGAGAAGAGGGAATCACACAGACTGCACTTTTTTTTGTTTTCTGTTTACTGTTTACACATTTTGCACTTGAGAGGAGGGAAGCTAAGGCTGGGTCCTTCCCTCTGAGGTTTCTCAGGTGGCAACTGTAGCTCATTCTTTATTCCTCCATTTCTCTGCCCAAACCATGGCTTGGGGTCCTGGGGGATTTAGGAAACTGATAGCATGTAATGGCTGAAGGACTGGGGTGCTAAACAGATCCCTGTTTTGACCCCAGATCCTGACTGGGGTGAGGACTGTCATTGTAACCCCTGTGAAATACCTTGAAATATAACCACTCCATGCAGGCCCAGCTGTTGAGGGTTTTCTTGCTCAATGAATGGGATAGCATACATGGTAAGTAGCACAGTATCTGAGGACTTTGGACAAAATTTCCCCTTTTATGGTTCTTTTTTTACTGCCTAAATGAGTATCACCTCAAGGCTCCAAACTACTAAAATTATCCATGTAAATGGCAGCAGGGATACTTTTCTAAATTAATTTAATTAAAAACAAAAAAATAAAAATTTTAGTTTATAATTTGCACACTTGGATTAAAAGGAGAGTTCCCATAAAGAGTATCAACTGGATACATATACTATTGCCTCCACGTGCATGTGCTATCTGCATCCTCCCACCCCCAGAGAAGATGCAGTGCTTGCCTACCATTTTGCAGAGGCAAGTTCCAAAAAAGATTAATCCCCAATGTTTGGGACATGTTTTACAAGGGCCAACCAAGTGCACACTCAGCTTGCTATAGATATTAGGTCAACTTTCAAGCAAAGGCAGGATATTTCAAGGGAAAATAGGATAAAGGGTCATAAAAAAATGGAGTGGTGGTAAAACAGAAGAAAACATCTTAATTGGAATAAAGGATTCTGTTAAATACCTAAGCAGGGTCCTTGTGCTTTGAGATATAAAAGCTACAAAAACAGCAACACAAAAGGAATAAAACCCACATGAATCACTGTGGCATCCAGTTTCTATTCACAAAGAAAAAGCTCCAGTCCATCTTTTAATTTTTTTTTTTGAAAAATTCCTGACATTACAGAACTAAACTGAAATGTATTAATATTCCACTCTTACATTTCCATGACAAACAGAAAAAAAAAATTCATGAGCCAAAACAAAAAAACAGGGAAAAGCTTATAAAACTAAATATGGATCTCAGCATTAACAGCTGAACAGAGAAAGGAATTAAAACGCTTTAATTAAAAAATCATGAGTGGATGATAAAGTGTGTAGAAACTGAAAATTTACAAACTATTTAAAACCTGGAATCGCTTGACTGTTCAGAAACTACACAGATGGATCATGGGTGGTGGTGAACAGCAGAAAGGGATTATGGATGAATCTGCATTGTTCTAGCTGCTCCCCATGCCACCCGTCTCCGAGGAAAGCCTGTAAGGGAAATAAACAAGAACTCAATTAAGTTTGCCCAGCCGCACCTCACCTCCCAAACATTCAGTCTGGTTTGTGAAACGTGAAAGGAAATCAGTAAGTCACCGGTCTTTCAGCATGGGGGGTATTTTGATTTCTTAGATTAATCTAAGATTAATTTACAACCACAATCCAATCTCTATAGCACAAGCTTCCAGAGGCAAACTGCCTCAATACTGAGGCAAGAGCAGGCCACGGTGGCTCAGCGGCAAGAACGCTTGCCTGCCATGCCAGAGGACCCGGGTTC
>PVIY010059656.1:0-11953 GCA_004026745.1 Myrmecophaga tridactyla | reverse complement strand
CATGTGCCCTTCCAGCCGAGAGAGAAGCCCTGACTGTGTTCGCCATGTGCCTTCTCACTTGAGGGAGAAACCCTGAACTTCATCAGCCTTCTTGAACCAAGGTATCTTTCCCTGGATGCCTTTGATTGGACTTTTCTATAGACTTGTTTTAATTGGGACATTTTCTCGGCCTTAGAACTGTAAACTAGCAACTCATTAAATTCCCCTTGTTAAAAGCCATTCCATTTCTGGTATATTGCATTCCGGCAGCCAGCAAACTAAAACAGAGCTTTTATCATAAATAATTATGGAACATAGGTCCATTTGTTTTGGGGAAATGTTTCTTTGCCCTTCTTCCTTTTCCTTTCTTTCTTTGTGTTTTAGAATTTGCTGTTTAACAAGGTCCTACAATTTGAAAATCCCCTGGCAGCCAACATTTTGCCTGACAGCTATTATGAAGGCAAATCTTGAGGTAAAGTAGTGTGATTTCAGGTTAGGGTTTGAAATTTATTACTTTTTTGTGTATATGTTATTCTTTACGCACATACACACACAGAATTGAACAGCACTGAAAAGGACCAAAGGAGAAAGTAACAAATCACCAGAGATTACTAGGCAAATGTATGTCTTTAGGTAGAGGTCGACAATTTTACAGAAATGGTGTCGTCCTGCACAAGTTCTTAATTAATTTTTCATTCAATTATATATCACAGCATGTTTCTTTGTCAATAAATGTAAATCTAAATCTCACCTAGTAGCAGCAGAATAGCCTATGATATGGATAAAATACACTTTAACAATGTGATAATATTAAGAATTACTGATTGTATATGTAGAATGGAATGATATCTTAATTTTTTTTAATTAATAAAAAAAGTTTAAAAAATACACTTTAACATATTGATGGGTATTAAGGCTGTTTTCAGTTTTACATTATTTTAAACCTTGCTACAATAAACATCTTTTGCACATAAAAAAAGAAAATAGGTCTTTAACTCCAAATTAAATGTGTTTTCATTTGAAATTTCAAACTAGTTCAACTTGGGACTGATTATAGGCACAGTATTGCTAGGGATACAATTGTCTTGAAGTATGTGCATGTGATTTTAGGTTTTCTTTTTGGTACTCATGAACATTGACCTTCAGTTACCTGACTGAAGAGAAATATGCTTTTTATCATGACAGGCACTGCAGAAACAAAATTGACTAGTCTAGTGAGGCTAATTTTCTATCCATTCCTTTTAATTAAAAAAAAATTGTAGTAGCATATACAACTCAATTCCCAATTTTAACCACTTTCAAGTATACAGTTCAGTAGTACTAATTTCATTCATAATGTACTTTCATCACCAATATTCATTATCCCAACTTTTTCATTACTTCAGAAACCTTAGAGCCATTAAGCAAAAACTCCCTCTCCCACCCCTGCCTGCCTCCTCCCCACAGCTCTTGATAACCATCTACTGTCTGTCTCTATAAAATTTGCTTCTTATAGTTATTTTATAAAAGCAAGACCATACAGTATTTCTTTTTGTGAATGGGTTATGCCACTCATCCATGCATCAGAACTTCAGTTCTTTTTACAGCTGAGTAATATTCCATTGCATATACAAGCCACATGCTTTAATCCATTCATCAGTTGATGGACAGTTGGCTTGCTTCTACCTACTGGCAGTTACAAATAACACTGCTATATAAACTTTAGTGTACAAATATCTGCTGGAGTCTCTGTTTTCAATTTTTTTAATTTTAGTAAGTTATCCTATACCATTTCTGGGGCTCATGCCATGATGAAACTGACAATAGCATTTTTTACGTGAATGAGAACTACATTTTCATAAGCAAATCATGCGTCTCTTGCCCCAAGTAGCAGAGCATGGCAGAGAGCTATGTGGACATTCATTGCCTGATTTACATTTATGGTAGACACTCATCAGGACTGGGGCTAGGGTGCCACAAGTGAAGAACTTAGAGCATAATATTTAAGGGATCACTCACTCTAATGGTTGGCTCTGCAGTTAAATTTTACATCCTTGTCTCATTCCACTTGTAGCCCTTGTACTTCAATAATGTCTGAAGTAGGAAGAGGATGGCAGACTTTGGTATAGATCATCTTCTAGAAATTTTGTTTTCCATCTTTGTTTTGGAGAATGAATAAGATGAAAGTGCTTTTCTGCCTCCCCAACCAAAGGAGACCATCTCTAACGCCAGACCTTTTAAAATGCGTCTGGTACCACAGCCCACCTGACAACTTAATAGCATTAAGAGACTCTCAGCCAGAGGCACCAATCTAAGCCACACCCTACAGAAACAGAAAAACAAATTTTTCTTGTCTTAAGCAGTTACACATTGTGGTAATTTGTTACACAGCAATAAATAACTAATATATACAGTACTTTGACTAAACGGTCCTAGGAAATATGCTCTAAAGGTACATGGCCAAAAGAAAGGTGCAAAGTACAGTCCAAGTTAAAAAAAAAAATAAGGAAAAATAAATACATAATGGGGGGGGGGGTGTTGAGGAGTAAAAAAAATTGGGTAGATTGAAATACCAGTGGTCAATGAGAAGGAGGGGTAAAGAGTATGGGATGTATGAGTTTTTTCTTTTTTCTTTTTATTTCTTTTTCTGGAGTGATGCAAACGTTCTAAAATGATCATGTTGATGAATACACAACTATGTGATGATTGTACACTGTGGATGGATTGTATGTATGTGAAGATTTCTCAATAAAAAATATTTAAAAAAATGCGTCTGGTAGAGGAGAAGGGGATCTGGTGATTTGCTTTGAGAATATTTTTTGTTGCTTTGTGGCATCAACTTTCAAACACTGTAGAACAAATTTCAAAGAACAAATTTCAAAGTTTCTTCAGTCTTTTGGGTTTGTTTCATTTTAATGTGCACTTTAATTTTTCACATTTTGCATTCACAAATCAATATGTACTCTTTCTTGACTGGCCACACGTGAATAGTGGGTGAGTTTGAAGATATTAGAGGATACGCTGAACTCATTTTTCTTGTTCTTTTGAGGCCCATCATCCCAACATGGCTTTAACCGTATCTATATGCTGATGATTCCCAAATTTAAATCTTTAAATCATACTTGTCTTTTGAGAAATGTCTATTCAGGATTTTTGCCCATTTTAAAATTGAGTTGTCTATTTGTTGTTGATTTGAAGAACTTCTTTATATATATATATATTCTGGGTATTAAATCCTTATTGGATATGTGGTTTCCACATATTTTCTCCATTGAGTAGGTTGTCTTTCACTTTTGTGATTAAGTTCTTTGCCCTTTTGTTTATCTTTTTTTGCTGTTGTTCCTTGTGCTTTGGGTTTGAAGAGACCATTGTCTAACACAAGCCCCTGAAGATACTTCCCTGTGTTTTCTTCTAGAATTTTTATCATTCTGGTTCTTATTTTTGGAAGAGACTATTTTTTCCCAATTGGTTTGAGTTGGCGCCCTTGTCAAAAATCAATTGGCAACCTCACCACAATCACGATGGCCGAGTGAGATACTTCAGGGCTACATGCCTCTATAGATACATTGAACAGTCACTAAAAATTGGTAGAAACATCTTTCTAAAAATCTCTGGTAAAATATTGCAATAATAGCATGAGCACTGAATCAAGGAAAAGACTTTTTAAAGGCTGGTCCTCCCCCATACCCTCAGAAGCTCATCATGGAACCAGCCTGTGCCCCAAGTTATAATCCCTCTTCTGTTTCTGGAGGGAGCAAAGTAACCCCTGTTCATTTGTTGGAAGCATAGATTTCTGAGTCAGAAGTTAGTGGCCTAAGGGACTCACTGACCCAGCACTTGCCTTGTGTATAGAAGGTTGCTCTTGGAGCCCCTGTAAAGGAGCCTCTTACAGGTTGCTGTGGGAGATCAGTGAAGTTGTGCTACCTGGGGCAAGTGATTGCTGACTGTGGGACATAAAATGTAGTGCCTGGAACCCTTCTTAGGGAAAGAGGGGATAGTCATCCTTGTAATCCCCGGAATTCCTAGGGACACACGCAATATACGTGGCATGGGCAAAGGATCAAGGAGGCCCCTAGACTTTGGCCTAGAACAGTTCTCTAATCTCATTGTTTGAATAAATTCTGAGAGAGCACTGGTACAGGGAAGTCTACAAAGACTGGGAAAGGTGGTTTCTTTCTTTCTTATTTTAATTGTGAAAAATAACATATATGCAAAAAAGCAATAAATTTCGATCTACATCGTAACAAATAGTTATAGAACAGATTTTAGAATTTGGTGTGGGTCACAGTTCCTCAGTTTTAGGTTTTTCCTTCTGGTTCCTCTAAGACACTGGAAATTAAAAGAAATATCAATATAATGATTTAGCAGTCCTACTCATTTCTTAAATCCTATCTTCTCTGTTATAACTTCACATTCTCCTTTGATCTTTCTCCCAATCTTTAGGATATTTGGGCTATACCCATTCTAACTTTTCCACATTGGAAAGGGGTTTCTGTAATATGGAATGGGGGTTGGAACCAGTTGATGTTTTGTAGAGGCCGGCCCATATGGATTTCAGGATTTATCTTGCCTAGGAACCCAAATGGAGGTTGTAGGTTTTTGGGAAATAATCATAGTGCATGGAACCTTTGTAAAATTTCTGAATAGAGCCCTATGTGTTCTTTAGGGTTGGCAGGAATGGTTTTGTTGGGGTTTGGCAAACCATGCAAAGCTTATCTAGCTTAAGCTTGTATTAAGAGTAGCCTCTTGACTTTACTGAAACTCTCTGAGCCACTGATACCTTACTTTGTTACAGTTCTTTTCTCTCTTTTGGCCAGGAACGCATTCTTGTTCCCTTGTTGCCAGCGCCAGGCTCATCCTCAGGAATCATAACCCATGTTGCCAGGGAGACCTTCACCCCAGGATATCATGTGCCATTTAGGGGGGAGGGTAATGATTTTCCTTGCAGAGTTGGACTTAAAGAGAGGCCACATCTGAGCAACAAAAGAGGTTCTCTGGAAGTAACTCTTAGGTATAACTATAGATAGGCTTAGCTTCTCCACTTTATAAATAAGCTTCACAACAACAAGCTTCAATATCAAGGGCTTCTAACTTCCGGGACAAGATGGCGGCTTAGCAATATCAAGGGCTTCTAGGAGCATGAACCTTAAGGAGTATATTTTGAATGAAATGCCAGAAACAAAAAGACAGATATTATCGTGCCTCACTCATAGGACTAACTATAATATAAAAATGTGGTGAACTGAAGTCAAAAGCATGGATTATTAGCTTGGGGGCTATTGTAAAGGGTCCTAGATTATAAACTCTGTTCTAGTTTGGTAGCTGCTGGAATGCAATATACCAGAAAAGGAATGGCTTTTAAAAAGGGAGAATTTAATGAGTTGCAAGTTTACAGTTCTAAGGCCGAGAAAATGTCCCAATTACAACAAGTCTTTAGAAATGTCCAGTCACAGGCATCCAGGGAAAGATACCTTGATTCAAGAAGGCCGATGAAGTTCAGGGTTTCTCTCTCGGCTGGAAGGGCACTTGGTGAATACGGCGTCATCTGCTAGCTTTCATTCCTGGCTTCCGGCTTCATGAAGCTCCCCGGGAGGCGTTTTCCTTCTTCATCTCCAAAGGTCTCTGGCTGGTGGACTCTCTGCTTTGTAGTGTTGCTCTCTCTGAATCTGTTTCTCCAAAATGTTTCCTCTTTTATAGGACTCCAGTAAACCAATCAAGACCCACTCAAATGGATGGAGACATGTCATCCCCTAATCCAGTTTAACAACCATTCTTGACTAAATCACATCATCCAGGGAGATGATCTCATTACAGTTTCAGACATACAGTATTGAAAAGAGATTATGCTACCTTTATGAAATGGGATTTATATTAAAACATGGCTTTTCTTAGGAGGCATATATCCTTTCAAACCAGCACAAACTCTTACACTGGTCACATATATTCAGGAGTTGTAACTGTTATTTCTAAATTCTGAGTTCCTAAGCTGTATTTATGTGACACCTGAGACTCAGAGTTAGAGCTCTGAAGCTATGCAAGTCAACAGTAACCCCATACAGGAACCCCATACAGGAACTATTTAAAAAGTTAAAAAATTGATCGAACTTTGACTAGAGATATGAGAGAAACTGATCTGAATAGGACTAAGGTAAATCAGAATACAGAGTAAAGGTTGATATCATCCATATTTTAAAACTTACAACTTCTGCGTGAGACCAAAGGGAGAAATGTTTAGTTGTTTTTCAGTTTCTCTGAGAGTTGTTGCATGTGGCAATGCTGAACTTCAGAAATGCAGAATTCCTATTCTGAGTATTAGGTGTCACATGGTACCCAAAGTTACAGGGAAATAGCAAGTTATACATATGTAGCACAGGCTCTTAAAATCTAGAAATAAAATTATAGCTCCGTATTAAGTGTGACTGTTGTAAGAGCTTATAATCTAGGCCCCAGTTTTCTTATATGTATTTTCTAAATGCAACCATAAAACATTTTGCTTTTTTGTTTCTGGGACATAATGTCCTCCAGGTTCATTCACATCATTGCATGCCTCACAGCTTTGTTCTTTTCTTTAGCAGCACAGTATTCAATCATAGTCAATAAACATTTGATCATTTATCCAAACTCATGGTTAGGATAAATCGTGAAATAGAGCACACAGGCACAGATCAGTCTACAAAGACTGGGAAAGGTGTTTTATTTTTCCTTCTTTTTTGGGGGGTAGGAGGTTAGTTCCTGATAATCAAGGAAAGCTCTGTCATGAAACCAGTTGTATACAAACTGAAGGCACAGATGCTTAAGTGTTTAAATTCCAGCAGTAACACACTAAAATATCAAAGGTCCAAATTTTGACAAAAAGATTACAATGCATACAAAGAAACAGGAAGCGATGGCCCAGGCAAAGAGACAAAGCATTGAAAACCACCAGTGAAGTGGATCAGACATGGGACATTCCAGGCAAAGTTGTAATAATGTTAAATGTGCTCAAAGAGGTAAAGGAAAACGGACAAAGAGCTAAAGGAGATCAGGGAAAAAATAGATGAAGACAAAGAGTGTCAGTGGAAAAATAGAAATTATGAAAAGGAACCAAAAGACCAATCACAGAATTTAAAAATTCCCTAGAGGAGTTCAACAACAGATTGGAGCTGGCAGAAAAAAGAATCAGTGAACTTGAAGATGAGACCATTGCAATTGTCCAGTTTGTAGAACAGAAAAAGGAAGGAATGAAGAAAAGTGAACAGAGCCTGAGGAACCTGAGAGACACCAGACACCATCAAGCATAGTAATATACATGCATTGTGAAGTCGCAGAAGAAGAATAAAAGAGAGAATAGGGCTGAGAGAAATAATGGCTGAAAAATTTCCAAACTTAACAAAAGACATGAATATAAGAGGCTCAATGAACTCCCACACAGTGCCATGTTATAATCAGTCTATCAAGTGCCAAAAATAGAGATTTCTGAAAGCAGGTCGGCTCATACAAAAGAGTCTTAGATTTATGTGCCGTCTCTCATCAGAAACCTTGGAGGCCAGAAGGCAATGGGAAGACATGTTTAAAGTGCTGAAACAAAAAAACTGCCAACCAATAACTCTCTATGTGGTAAAACTGTCTTTCAAAAATGAGGGTGAATTACGACATTCCAACATAAATGAAAGCTGAGGGACTGTGTCACCTACGGCAATTGTCCTTACAGGCAATGCTGAAGGATTGTTTTGCAGATTGAAAGGAAAGGACACTACACAATTGACTAACTACATCATAAATAAAGATCTCCAGTGTATTAGTGGATTTTCTAGAGTAAAGGCCCCAAAAGGAGAGATCTGTAAATATGAGATTTATAAAGGTGTCTCACACAACCATGGTGATGGAAGCATCCAAAAAACCTAGGGCAGGAATGTGATGAAGGGTCTGGATGAACTCCACAGGTGAGGCTGGCTGGCTGAAGAAGCAGCGAAAAAGTCTCTCTTCTCCCTTAAAAGTCTTCAGTTTGCAACCATGTGATGATATTGTGAATTACTGATTATATATGTAGAACAGAATGATCAAAATAGGAATATTTGTGTTTATTTGGTGTTTTTTTTTGGTATTAAAAAAATAAAATAAAAAAATTACACGTAAAAAAAAAAAGGTCTTCAGCTGATTGGATTATCAAGTTGGTGGGAGATGTGCCTTAGTTGATTGCAGATGTGATCAGCAACAGCTGCAATCAACTGACTGGTGATTTACTACACCAGCCTTCTGGTTTATCAGCCATCCATGAAATATCCTTGCAGCAATGTCAGGACCGTGCTTGTCTGACCAGACAACTGGGCATCATCACTAGGCCAAGTTGACATCAGAACCTAATAACCATCATATCTGATAAATATAAATACCAGTACTATTCTACTTTTGATTTGTAACTGTACTTTTTACTTCCTATTGAATTTGCATAAAATATAATAAATCAGTAGTTTTGGACTCATAGTGTATAAATATGTAATTTGTGGCAAGAACTGCATTATAGATTGGGATGGAGAGGTATAGGACCATAATTTATGTATGCTAGTGAAAGTTGGTATCAAAAAGCAAATGCAATTGTTATACATGTGGGACATTATAAATTTAGCATTTTTATAGATTTGGGGTTGTTTTAAATTTAAATTCTATGGAAACTACAGAGAAAATATCAGAGAATATGCAAACTCAAACGCAGAAAGTGTAGAGTACATGTTACCAGGGGTGGGGATTGGGGAAATGGGGAGTTAATGCAAAATGAATTTATGGTTTGTATTTGGGTTGAAGGGAAAGTGATGGTGAATGGACAGTGATAATGAAGGATGGTGTTGAGGGTACTACAACATTGTAAATGTGATTAATCCCTTTGGTATGCTTGGGAGGATTATGTTAAATGTTTTCACAATTAAAAGAGAGAGAAAAACTCTCAGGGATAGTGACAATTAAATGTAATACATGATATTGGATAGGATCTAAGAATGGAGAAGAAAAGGCTGAAAATAACATTATTGGGACATAGAAAAATGTAAGAATGAATGTAGAATGTAAGTTTTTATGTCAGTAATAAATTTATTAAACTTGAAAAGTACAGTTAAGGTGATTACATAAGTGAATATCGTTGATTAGAGGAAGTCTCCATGGAAGTATTATGTTTTCAAGGAATTTCATGTGTGTAATCTGTTCAAATGTTAAGAAACTAAATAGAATGATTTAGCAAAGGAGTCAAAATGTAAAAATTGGTGGATGTGAGTACCTGGGCAGTTGTACATTGGAGTTATCTGATTTTATTTTTTCCCAGCAAGTAAATAGAAAATTGAGACACATACAGAAAAGGAGCATGTAAAATATAACATATGTACCAAGCAAAGAAAGAAAACAAACAATAGTTTTCGAAGCACTCTTCAACAAGTAGTTACAGGACAGATCTGAGAGTTCGGCTTGGGCTACCATACCCCATCCTCTCAGATTTTTCCTTCTAGATGCTCCAGAACATAGGAAGCTAGAAGGAATAAATATTTTTTTATCATCTCATAAACTTTTCTATTCTTAAAAAATTTGTGAAAAATAACATCTATACAAAAAAGCAAAAATTTCAAAGCACAGCACAACAATTTGTTGTAGAACAGATTTCTCAATTTGGTATGAGTTACAATTCCACAATTTTAGGTTTTTACTTCTAGCTGCTCTAAGATACTGGAGACTGAAAAAATAACATTTTAAGGATTCAGCAATCATATTTGTTTGTTAAACCCTACCTTTTTTGTATAAATCCACCATCAACTTTAATCTTTCAATACCATTCTTTAGGAGTATTTGGGGTATGGCTGTTCTAATTTTTTCATGTTGGAAGGGCTGTCGATAATATGGGTTAAGAGAGGTGGAAGTAGCTGATGCTCTGGAGAGGCTGGGCCCTATAGGTTTCAGGACCTATGTGGTCCAGGGACCCATCTGGAGGTTGTAGATTTTTGGAAAGTTACCCTAATGCATGGAACATTTGTAGAATCTTATTTATTGCCCTAGGTGTTCTTTAGGATTGGCTGGAATGGTTTCGGTTGGGGTTTAACAAGTTATGATAGGTAGCAATGTCTAACTAAAGCTTGTGTAAGAATGACCTCCAGATTAGCCTCCTTATTTGAAATCTCTTAGCCACTGATACTTCTGATACTTCTTTTCTCCCTTTTGTTCAGGTCTGGTTTGATGAATACTCTATAGGTCTTTGTGAGACAATGGTAGGGGACTATTGTAATAACAAAGAATATACTTTCCCTATAAACATTTGTAAGGCCTTTTTGCTTTAAAGTTCCTCTAAATGCAAATGTGTTTTGATTTGTCACGCAATAAAGGCATTAAAAAGACAACCCTGAAGACAGGCCAGACTGTCATGAGCCAAGGTTTTTGGAGAAGGATCCTGAGTTGGATGAAGCTGTTGCCACTCAGCACTGCACTGACCCAGCTTCCTTTTAGCTGAAATAAAAAGCAAAAATTCTGGATTGTTACCTCATTCCTATCATCTGGTGAGAGGAAACATTTATCCTAACAGTGAATCACGAAAGGCATCTGGGATGATATCCAGATCAGTTCTTTATATGTTAATAAAAGCTAGCCTTGAGTTGATAGTTTGAAAAGTACCAAGAAAATAGGAGCTCAGAAGTGTAGTATAGGGCAACTAGAGAGGGAGAAAGCATTCTATCCATGCTATATGTTCAAAGATTATGGACTTTATTCTGCAGGTATTAGGTTAATGCTGTTATAGAGTTTTTATAAGCAGGGACATCTGACTTGATTAACATTATTTTTCTTTTTTCTTTTTTTCAATTCTTTATTGATTTATTGATGATGAACATTCTTGATGTTCTGGGCAGTATGTGAATTTCACAGGGGCAATCATAGAGTCACAGAGACCATTTTGAAACATAGTTGAGGTTAAGTGATGGTGAAGGTCTGGACTTTGTTGTTGGAATGGAGAAAACAGAAGAATTTGAACCTGGGGTTTGTGAAATGGTTTGAAAATACAAATGTAAAAGGAAAAGATTGAACCAGTCAATTTCTTTGTTTAAATAAATATGGTTGACAATGTTTTGTGGGTTTTTGTTGTTGTTTAAAGGAAGGTTCCATGAATAAGCTTGAATATATATATTATTAGACAAATTGGGAGTGGGAAAATAATTTCCAGAATACCTCTAGCAACTTTATTTTCATTTTATCTCCAGGTGGAAAAAGTAAACTCCAGGATTCTTTTTTGATTAAATTAGGAGACCATATGGTGTTTGTGCAGATTGACTGCTATGCAAGAAGACTGTTATTTTTCTCTTTTAGAATGTGATACTTCACCTGATACCAATGTTCACAAACATTTATCTTCTAGTCAACAGGTTTTTGTGTGTGATATCGATTTTTTAAAAATTTTTACTAATAAAATCGATGAACATACAACGCGAACATTTTTAACCTATGAACATTCCATACTTGGTGTGCAATCTGTGGCTTACGATATCATCATATAGTTGTATATTCATCGCTATGATCATTTCTCAGAACATTTACATCACTCCAGAAAAAGAAATAAAAAGAAAAAGCTGATACATACCATACCCCTTTCCCCTCCCTCTACACAAGTATTTCCCTCTACTCAATTTATTTTAACATTTGTTCCCCCTATTATTTATTTATTTTTAATCCATATTTTTTTGCTTATCTATAGTGTAGATAAAAGCAGCATCAGACATAAGGTTTTCACAATCATACAGTCACTTTGCGAAAGCTTTATTATTATACAATCATCTTAAAGAAACATGGCTACTGGTACACAGCACTATAGTTTCAGGCACTTCCCTCTAGCCTCTCTAATACACCTTAAACTGAAAAGGGGTTATCTATATAATGCTTAAGAATAACCTCCAGAATAACCTCTTTCGACTCTATTTGAAATCTCTCAGCCACTGACACTTTATTTTGTCTCATTTCTCTCTTCCCTCTTTCAGTTGAGAAGGTTTTCTCAATC
>PVIY010059655.1:0-11956 GCA_004026745.1 Myrmecophaga tridactyla | reverse complement strand
GGTTTCAAGGCCCCCCATCCCAGTGTTGAGGCTCCCCCTCTGCCCCCTTCCCAGCAGCTGTGTGTCTCTAGTTTTAGGTGGGGGTGGTGTGAAGGGTCGGGCTGCCGCCAGCTGTCCTGACCGCCCCTCTGACGCGTGTCCGCCCTTGTCCTTGCCGCCAGCCCAACACGGAGGGCATCTGGGAGCTGGTGGCCGGAGGCGCCTTCTACTGCCTGGGTGTGCCGTTCTTCAAGAGCGACGGCAGGGTCCCCTTCGCCCACGCCATCTGGCACCTGTTCGTGGCATGCGGCGCCGGCACCCACTACTACGCAATCTGGAGGTACCTGTATCTACCCGACACCCTGCAGGCCAAGATGTCCAAGTGAGGCGGCCCGGCCCCCCGCGCGCCCTCCATCCTGACCCAGCGCCAGGCCCGGCTGCCCTTCCCCGGTCCGAGGCTCCTTCTGGTGACAGCGGGAGCCCGCCCCACCCCGGCCCTGGAGGGAAGAAAGCACTTCGTCGCTCCTCCAGAGGAGACTGTAACCCCGTAATCTGCTTCTACCTGAGACCAGCGTCTCTTTCTCCCACCAACGTCATCGACAACTTCAGGATGGGGACAGACAATTGTCCCGGCAGACTGGGGACTGATGGGCCACTCCTTGGTTCCGAAGGTCCTGGGGAATCATTCAGAGAGTCCAGTGGGCGGCTTGTCACCCCTGGCAGGCCAGGGCTCGTCCTCTGCCACCAAAGTCCTGGCTGGGGAGTTGTCTCCTGTCCAGGGAAAGCTGTCCAGCTTGTGGGTCAGGATGCTGCCGGCCCACGTGTCAGCTGCAGCGTGTACACACGTGTGCGACCCTGGCCAGCCGTTCCCAGCTCCCGGTGTGGTCCTCAGACGGACCTTCCTCTGCCTTTCCTGTCCTGGTGTCCTCTGAAGTGGGCGCCCTGGCCAGGTGTGTTACGTCCCCGTGTGGGGTGCGAGCTATATCTCCTGACACAGGAGGGTCCCGTTGGGACAGGCCGGGGGCAGCGAGGACACTGAGGTCCACCCTCCACTCAGCCCCGGGGTTTCTGCCCCACCGTGGTTGGTCCTCGCTGCAGGGGACGAGGGAGGAGGTGGCCGTGGCGGGATGCTACTTGGCCATTTCTTCCCATCCTGAAAAATCCAGAGCACTCAGGAGAGCCGCTTGTAGTCCCTGGGCACTGGCTCTTCTGCTCCATGTTTAGGGTTTGTGAAGCCTCAGGCGTGCCCCGGGCCCAGCGGCCAGACTCCCAGGGGCTGCGGGATCTGAACCCGGGTCCTAGCTCCCTGGATGCTGAGTTCGTCTCCGTCAGATGGGAGTTTGTGCAACTCCCAGCCAAAGTGGGGTGGGCGAGGGTGGGTGGGGGTGGGTGAGGGTGGGCAAAGACAGGATGCCTTATGCTCAGCTCTAGTACATTCCAGGGGATTCCGGGACTCAAGCCAGTACCACATCATCTCAACACATCCCTCAGGCAGATGGGTTCTGAGAGATGCTTTGGGCTTAGGTTTTATACTCCTGAATTTGTGTGTGGGTCTGTGTATGTGTGTGTGCACATCACGTGTGTGTGTGTGAGTAGGGGCACCTGGGTGTATGTGTGCATGCGTGTGTCTATGGGCCTGTATGTATGAGGGTACAATGGAGGTGTGTAGGTGTGTGCACATGTGTGCATGCATGTGAGTGTGTGGCAGGTGTGCACACGTGTGCATGTGTGTGCTCGCCTGTGGGTGTGTGCCCACATAGGCACTGTGGCCCCGGAAGCTGCCTGCCTTTGGTCAGCCTGCCCCGCGGAGCTTACCAAGTACTTCCCACCAGTTGGGGTCAGGATAGGAGGTCAGAGGGGAAAGGCAGGCTGGGGAGAAGCTCGCTGCAGATTGGGGGTGGGGACACCGTGGCCTGACCTCTTCCTGGGCCCCAGGTCAGGTCAGCGGCAGGCGAGTGCGTGGTGAGGGTTTCTTGGGTGCTGGTAGAGAAACCTCCCAAAGCATGGCACCGTGCAGGCCAGACAAAAATGGCTTAGGGTGGTTGTGGCGGCCCTGGAGCTGCTGCGGAGCTCCTGAGTCTGACTGCTGCGTCTCCACGGGCTCCCCCTGTGGGCATTTGATTTCCTTGCATTCCCCCCTACCCTCCAAGACAGCCTGCCTTTTTGTACCCCCACAGCTTTGGAGGTGCCAGTTCCTCTGATGGGAACTCTGGTCACCGCCTCATCCACCTAACTCACTCCTACACATCCTTCAACACCCTGCTTGGGTATCAGCATCGAGGAATTTCTGGCCTTCCTCTGTCTTGGGAGCTCTCCCTCTGCTTCCCATCGTCCCGTCCTCACTTGCACCACAGCCCTGAGCCCCATCCTTTTTTCACCAAGCAACATGCACTCCCCAACCCAAGAGCTCTTTGAGGGAGAGCCTGTGTCTTACTAGAAGTGGGATCAAATCTGCACCCACTATTTGAGAGTTTTGGCCAGTTGCTTAACCTCTCTGAGCCTCAGTGCCCTCAGCTGTAAGGTGGGGACACTAAGGCAGCACCTTGCAGGATTGTTTGACAGTTTGGCAGCCTGGTATTCTCCTGAGTTCAGTTAGCCATCTATGTGGAAAGCAAGCCCTTTGATAATGAAATGGACAATCTTCAGAGGTGTGAGAAACCCTGCTGTACCCAAAGGAATGAATGCCTAATAGTGGAATTTCCAATTGTGGATGGGCTGGTGAGGACACCGGAGAATGTCCTGAAGGGCACTGACCTCATTTCCCCTCCCAGCTCTAATTTAGGACAACGTTTCCCAGCAACCCTCTCTGTTCCCCAGCACAATTGAGAAATGAGTTTCCCGGGATTCCATTTCATCCAAGCACGGACCTTGGGTCTCCTCCAAGCACATCACAAACAGTCCAGGAAAGGGACAGACGTTCCTTATGCCAGTCCCTCCTGTGGGTAAGACGCCATCCTGGGTGCATTATAGGGTGTGCTTTGGGTGCATGGTGCAGGGAGGGCACCCCTCTGGAAACTCAAGTGTCAGCGCCCTCTGCCTGTCCACCCCGGGGCCATCGGGTCCAGGATTGCCTGCAGAACAGTTGTCACAGCCCAAGGAGCCAGGCGAGCAGTCGGCAGATCGGCCTGTCTGAGCTTCGGGATCCTTCAGCGACTGCTCCTGAGTGAGGTGGGCACTGCCAGGCGGCGGGTGGTAGTGGTGGTGGAAGCTGATGGGGTAGGAAGGGAGCCCTCAGCTCGCCAGTGGCCCCTGTTAGAGAGAGAAGGCAGGCAGAGGAGGGAAGCAGACCCACGCTCGGACTTCCCACTCCACGTCCATCTGATCAGCTAGGAAATTGGCGGTGTCAGGGCCACCCAGAGCAGGTACGCTTGCTGGTGGGGGGGGCGCTGGCTGCCTGGCGAAACGGCCCTGCGAGGCCCAGAGCCAAACTTGGCCGAGGCTTGCCCTAGCCAAGGGGGTGAGTTAAATCAATTGTACAAGGTCTAGATCTTTTCCAGGCCAGAGTTGCCTATCTTGCTTGATTTGAAATTGCTGTACGGTGTGGTAAGGGCTAGCCTCCTTTCCATCTGCAGCTGGCTTAGGCTGGGGGAAAACCTTAGGGAAGGGAGGAGAGGAGGACGCAGAGTTGGGGATTATAAGTCGGCCAGGAACTGAAGTAAGGCTGCCTCGGTGGGGGCTGTGAGCCTTGCACAGAGGGGGTGATTTAGAGGGTACTGAAGGCTTACAGAATTGTTGCACCCTCGGTTTTCTGGGGTTGTTTCAGCCCAGCAAACTCTTTTCTGTATCATTATGCAAAAGATGAAATGCTGTGAATGTTTTCCTACGTTGGCTGACTAGTTGGAAAGCAACCCCTGCTAATGAAGATGGCTTTCTTCCAGGGTTCTGGGAAACCCAAAGGAATATCCAAAGGAATGAATGACTAACAGTGGAATTTCCTACTATGGATAGGCTGATGAGGCCACTGGCATGTTCTCCTGGTTCCTGACACTGCTTACTACTCTGGTTGAGCACCTGTGGTTGGGTTCAGGCCTCCATTGTGGGGTGGGAGTGGGGGGCAGCACAAGCTGCTCAGAGGGCACACACCAGCTTTGTGAACTGCACGTGCGAAGAGGGAACTATTAGAGCTCGAAGGGCTGGGAATGGGTCTAGTGACCTAGAGGAAGAGGCACTTGGTGAATTTACCACTACATGCCATGTCAGATGCTGCAATGCAGGCCTTGGGAAGGGCATTGTGGGATTCAGAAGCAGCTGTGGAAAATTCCTGCAGCCACTTCTTCATGAGTGTACTGATGCCACAGGTATGATACACAGCAGGCGTGAAAGAGAGACAGGACGTGCCTACTGGGGACCAGCCGCTGTGCTGGTGGCTTAGTAGATGCCACCTCTGGGGGCTGACACAGCCCCTGTGGGGAAGGGATTATTAGCCATTTTACAGAGCGGGCAGCTGAAGCACAGAGAGGTCTGGTGACTTTCCCATGGGCAGACAGCTTCTGATTGTCAGGGCAAACAGCAAATCCTTGGCCAATTCCTGCACTTTCCCAGGAAACTGCCTGCCCCCAAATCCTTCCCCCAGTGCTGTGGGAGGGAAGCTGGGCTTCAAAACAAAAAATTAAAACAATAATAACAAAAAAATGCCCTGATTTGTAGCATTTGCCAATTTCCATGGTATAAATACTCCCACCGTTGTTGATTTCAAGCTGCCATGTGACATCGCTGAATGCAGAGCTGGGCAGAGACAGGCAGCCTCATGAGCCCATGGCCAGACAAGCCGGAGACGCGTAGCTGGTGGGACGGAGTCTCTCTCTCTGAAGGTCCCTGCGCAGTGTCAGGCCTGTCACCAGGACACGTGGAAACTTTGGTTTAGAAGTAAGACCTAGTCCAAATCCAACCCCAGAGTGACCAGCATGCCACCTCAGGCAAGCCCCTTATCCCCCCGTGCCTCGGTTTCTCCACCTGTAAATTAGAGTCTGTGGCCAGAGCCCATAACTCGTCCCTGTTGTCACCTGAAGGGCCGAAGCCGTGTCTCTGCTGGAAGCCCCAGCAGCAGTGCTCAGTCCTAGGGTCGGGGCCAGGCTCACCGAGAGCCCCGAGGGAGTTTGTGAAACTGTAGCTTCCCTGTTCCCTACCCTGGGAGTGCTGAGCCAGTAGGTGTGGGGGGAGACTCAGGAATCTGACTTTTCAGCAAGCTCCCCAGATTTTATTTTTTTTAATGTTTATGGTGCTTATAAATATATATACACAATTCAGTATTGTGCTGCCTCCTGGGGCACCCGGGGTTCCCTGCTGGGGTTCCCAGCCTGTGGGTGGGCGGTGGAGACAATGGCTTGTCCACCAGCCTCACGTGCAGATCCTTGTTGGACAGGGCCATGCACCTCTGGGCTGGTTGCAGTCCCACCCAGGATTGCAAAGGACGCTCATGTCTCGAGAGCTCTCTTTATAGACGCCCAAGGGCCGGTGAGAGCCGTCCAGTGGCATGTCCACAGGCATAGGACTGGAGCTAAAACCCAGGGCTGCCTGGCTCCTGGGCCAGCCCGTGTTCCCTCCCTCCCCTCTCTGTCTGGTCTTTCCCGGGGGCTGCTGCTCTGCTGCAGGGTGGGGATGGCAGGTGCAGCCTGGCAGCCTCGGGGTGCAGCCATCCAAAGAGCCTGCCACACGCCTGCCCTGTCCGAGCCAGAGGACATGCCGACCCTACTCTGGCCCCTGCTCTCCTCGGGTGCAGGTGGAGGCATGCTGTCTGGGCATGGGGCTCCTTGGTCCCTAGTTCCTTCTGTCCAGGCTTGATTGGAACAGAACGAGGAGGCTTTGGAGCATCACGGACGCAGTCCGGGTTGGGAACCAGGAGCTCTGGGCCCTGCTTCTTGGCCTCCTGCTTGCTGTGTGGCTTTGGGCAGACCACCTCTGTCTCTGGGCTTCCATCAGGGCAGTTCCCTCTCCACCTGCAAAGCTGTGCATGTGGGGATGAGCATAGAGCCTGAGCAGGTGCTGGGCCGGCTTGGGGTGGGATGGAGGGTCTCTCTCCAGCTTCAGGAGACGGGAGAGGGCTGTGGGCCTCCTGAGAGCAGTGCTGAGTCCTTCTGACTCAGTGCCCCTGCTATGTACAAGATGGAAAATAAAAATGAAGAATCCCAAATGGACAGAAAAGAAGCAGGAATCCTCTGGAGCCGAGCGATCCAATATGGTAGCCGTGGCCACGAGTGGCTTTTGAAGTTTTGATTTTAAGTCAATTAAAATGAGATGAAATGAAAACGGCAGTTCCTTATTCACAGGATCCAATTCCCAGTGCTCAAAAGCTGCCCAGAGCCAGGGGCTACCGCCTGAGACAGTACAGATACAGACTGAGTCTGTCATCGCAGGAAGTTTGCCGGTAAGGTTTGTTCTCAAACCTTTGGTCTCCGCACCCCCCCCCCATGCTCATGCGAATTATTGAGTTTTTGTTTATGTAGGCTTTATCTCTTAACATCTACCCTACCAGGAATTAAAACCAAGAATATGTAAAAATATTTGTTAATTCCTTTAAAGATGACAGATCCATTACCTATTAACATAAATAAAATGTTTTTCTATTCAAATAACTAGATATTTTTTCCAAACGGAAAGGACTTTGGGAGAAGAGTGGCACTGTTTTAAATTTTTGGAAAGATCTTTGATTGCTGGCATAAGGTGGCAAATGCTACAAATCAGAGTCTTTTTTTTTTTTTTTCGGAAAGCTGGTTTATCAGCACCCCCGTTGCCCACCTGCCCCCATGCCCCCTTTTCTGCATTCTGTCCCCATCGTTACCAGTACCTGCACACTCACAACATGGACGTATGCACAGTCTTGCTCTCAGAGTTCTCCTCCCAGACCTGGAAGATGAAGTGACTGTCCTTCGTCACATGGGGAAACTGAGGCTGCTCAGCCAGGCTAGATGACTGGTCCGAGGTTTACCAGCTGGCCCAGGGCAGGCGGGGAGTGGGTGCCACCTCCCGCCTCTCTCCCCAGCACCAGGCCGTGGGCACCCCGACAGTGAGGCTCTGGACTGTCTCCCTGGCCTCACCCCGGCCCCCCTCTGCTCCTGACTCGGCCCCCAGCTCCCGGCTGCTGGAGGTTCAAATTCTGTCCATTTTGCCTGAGCTTTGAGAGGTCAGAGGATGACAACGCTAGAGTCCCTCTGCTGTGCCCTCCGTTAGGCCACCTCAGGGACCCGCCGTGGTGGGTCAGGACACCGTCTCGGTCTCTGGCAGCTGATGTAACAAAATGCCATGCGCCAGTGGGCTTCAAACTACAGGCATGTCTTCTTTCCACTCTGGAGGCCGGGAGCCTGAAATCCGGGATGGGCACGGCTGCACTCCCCTCCGGGGCTCTGGGGGGTGGGGTGGGGCTCCTTCCCGCCTCTTCCAGGATCTTGGGGTCACTGGCCATCCTTGGAGCCTGGGGCCACTTCACCCCACACTCTGTCTTCATGTGGCCTTCTCCCTGGGTCTCTCTGTGGCTTTAAGCCTCTCTCCTCTTATAAGCCCACAGGCTTTTGGGGCCACCCTACCACGGCCTCATAATTTGATTCCATCTGCACAGACCGTGTCCAAATCAGGCCAGTCCGCAGGTGCCGGGGGTCTGGACTTCGGCATATCTCCTGAGGGAACCCAATTCACCCCACCTCACCTGTGCTCTCCTAGCCTGTCTCATTTGTTTATGTTGTTGGTTGGAACCCACTGAGCCGACCTTATGACCTACAAGTGGGTCTGGCCCCGCCCCGTTCCAGGTCCACTCCTGGAAAGCCATGGTTGTTGGTAAGAGACGCTCAGTGCCCATTTGCCTTACTCGCGGGGGGTCAGCATGGTGCCATACTTGGGGAGCCTAGGTGCCCCAAGATCGGGTGGGGACAGGTAAGGAGAAAGGAGCTTCTGAGAATGCGGCTTCCAGAAACTTGATCCCACTAGTAGGAACACGGGACCTGATTTTATGGTCCCTTGTCCTGGTGATGGCCCCATCATCTGGTGGGGGGGGGGCCTTGGAAGCACCCCCAAATGTGTGTCAGCATCAGTTCAGGCCAGAATGCGAAGGCAAGAGGGAGAGATTAAAACCATGCAAGGATGGTGAGAAGAACCGCGATTTCAGACCAGTTGCTCTCCCTCTGTGAGTACTTTCAAGTTTTGAGCTCTGTTGAGGTTTCATGACAAAATCTTTCCATTCCTGTGCAGGGCCAGCTCCTGCAGCGCCATCAAAATTTGAATATTTTCTATTCAAATAACCCCATCTTTGGGGAAGAACAGGAGCTCTCTGATGGCCTATGACACTAACTTTTACAGACCTGTAACGTCCGTGGTGTTTGAGAATGGCCTCTGCAGCATGGTGTTGTTTTTAAACGTCCTGCTGGGATTGGACCCTTTCTGTGTTTGTGAAATTTGGTATTTTGTATTAACACAGTATTTGATAAACATTTTTATTAAGAAGAATAATCTTTCCAGTGACTATTATTGTTTCCAGGGGAGTAGAAAGAACTTAACTAAATAAAAACTCAAGATGCCTCACTCTTGTCTAATCGTCTTTTTTGCAAATAACACTTGTCAATTATTTTTATAAAAGCGATCTCTGCTTCTTGTAGAAAACTGGGAATATTTAGCAAAGTGTAAAGAAAATCGAAAACCCTGTCTTCATTGTCCATTGCTGCAAAACAAACTCTCCAAGATAGAGTGGCTTAAAGCAGAAATTACCCTTGACATTGTTTACGGTTTCCGTGGGTCAGGAATTCAGACAGGGTATGGAGGGATGGTTGTGCCTGGGCCTCGACTACAGGGTGTGAAGGTTAGAAGCCAGAAGCCTCTGGAGGCTCATTTGCTTCCGTGGCTGGGGGTCAATGCAAGGGGGCCTACCTGGGGCGGTTGACCAGCACACCCGCGGCCTGGGCTTCCTCACAGCGCGGTGGATGGGGTCCAAGGCAAGTGTCTCAAGAGAAAGAAAGAACCAGGCAGGAGATGGAATGACTTTCATGACCTAGCCTTGAACATCATGCCTCGTCCCTTCTACCATATTCTTTTGGTCAAGGCAGCTGAGAAGTTTCTTCCAGGTTCAAGGGGAGGGAACGTTGGCTTCTTCTACCAGCTCCTGGGAGAGTCAACCCTATGTTGTAAGAAGAGCATTTGGGACAGAAAATAATTCGGTGCAGATAATCTTTGGAAATTGCAATCTGCCACAAACCCTAACCTCCTGGAAATAACCACTGTTGGTACTTACTACCCATCCTGCTTGCATAACTTTTTGAATGTGATTATACAAGAGAGAAGTAATGTCTTAGTAACTAAATTTTGGGATCTCGGATATGTTCGTGAGCCCTTTTGGCTTCAGTTTCACATTGGTAAAGTGAGGGTGTTGGATTAAATTAGGGGCTCCCACACATTTCTTTACTTGGGTACTAGAAAGGAGGCTTCCTTCTGGACCAAGACTTGTCACCCCCAATTTGAAAAAATGGCCAAGTGTTCCCAATTCTCAATGAAAAAAAAGTTAATAGCATTTTCTCCATCTTAGTTATTTCTCTCATACCTTCATCATAAATCAAATGGCACCTTCTCATGCGTGCTTAGTCAACACATCAAGTAGACAAAAAAATTGCTATCAAAGGAAATTTCAGGCCCAACCAAGCACGTTCCACAACTTGTCTTTGTGAGGCCACATGTGGTCATGTTTATGATTTTATCTTGTGTCCCTATCCCATAGGCCAATTTTTGACTAGTGAACTTGATCCTAACTCATACAAGGATTGAAACGCAACAGCTTTTCAACATGTTCCCAGTCCCAGGAGCACTAGAGTTTCCAGAGGCTTCACCACTCCAAAAGTTTAATAAGCACCGAGGTAGATGATTTCTGGAATCTAAACCAAATTTTTGACAGTTAAGGAAATGTGGTTCAAGATTTTTCAGAATAGATCAAAACCATTCAAGAATAAAGTGATGTAACCCAATCCCTTTGAATAGCCTTGAAACCAGTTAAAAAAAATAGTATTGGCTTCACCTCAATAGTCTACTACCCATTGCTTTGTTTCTTATCCATATGACTCCCAAATTGGTATTTTCCCCAAACATATCTCACTTGAGCTACCCAGCTGTAAGCCAATTGCCTACTGAATTACATCAGAATATGCACATGCTCCAAACTGAACAATATCAAAATATGATCTTTTTCCACACCTACATTAAAAAAGATTGTGGCACTATATACATATACATCTCTCTCTCTATATACATACATATAACACAGCATTTCTCATTTTAACCATTTAAGTGTTCAAAGTCAGAGGCATTAATCATATTCACAATATTGTATTACCATCACCACCATCTATTTCCAAAACTTTTTCAACCCTCCAAACAGAAACTCTGCACCCAGTAAGCAGTAAATCCCCTTTTCCCTGCCCCGTGGTCTTGGGTAATCTCTAATCTACGTTTCTCTCTTTATGAATTTGCTTATTCTAGATTTTCATATAAGTGGAATCTTCCACTATTTGTCCTCTTGTGTCTGGCTTATTTCACCCTACATAATGCCCTTATGTCCTTTAGCCATGTTGTGGTGGGAATCAGAACTTCGTTCCTTTTTTTATGGCTGAATAATAAGACCACGTTTGTTGAGCCATTTTTCTGTCGATGGACACTTGGGCTTTTTGGCTCTTGCAAATCATGTTGCTCTGAACACTGGTGTGCAAGGATCTGCCTGAGTCTCTGCGTGATGGTTGGGTGCAGGTGTCAGCTTGGCCAGGTGATGGTGCCCAGTTGTCTGGCCAGGCAGGCACTGGCCTGACCCGTTGCTGTAAGGGTAATTTTGTGGCTGGTTGATAAGCCAGAAGGCTGGTTTATAAAATCATCAGTCAGTTGATTGCAGCTGTGGCTGATTCCATCTGCGATCAACTAAGAGTGTGTCTCCTGCAAATGAGAGAATCCCATTAGTTGGATTTGATCCGACCAGTTGAAGATTTTTAAGGAAGAAAAGAGAATTTTCACTGCTTCTTCAGTCCACCAGCCTCTCCTGTGGAGTTTGTTTGAGACCCTTTATTGGAGCTGCCAGCTTTACCACCTGCCCTACGGATTCGAGACTCTTCCATTCCCACGGTTGCGTGAGACACCTTTAGCAATCTCATATTTACAGATGTTTCCTATTGGTTCTGTTTCTCTAGAGAACCCTGACTAATCACTCTGCTTTCAATAATTTTATCTGTCTCTAAAGTTACTTCTCCATTGCCCTCCTGCTCATTTGCTAAAGCCAGAAATATGGACACCATCTTTGAGCCCTACCTTTTCATTGTCTCCTCCCCGGCAGTCTGCCATCAGACCCTGTCAGATCTGTCCCTTGAATATCACTCACATATGTCCATTTCTCTCTATCACCACCGCACCTTGCCCAGAGCACCATGTCCCCCAGGACAATGCAATGACTTCCCCTCCTGTCTCCAGACTTGGACCTCCCCAATCTCTCTAATGCACAAATCAGACCATGCCACTCCTTTGCTTAAAGTTCTTGCGTGTCTTTTTTTCCCTCGAGATGAAGTCTATAAACTCCTTAATGGACGGCTGGTCATGCTTCTTTGATTGCAAGGGACAGAAACCTGAGAGCTCAAGGTGAGAAGGGACCCCATCAGCTAACAAAACCCAGAAGGGCAAGGATGGAGGTGGACATGGGTGATGGGAGCCCGGAAGCTGAAGGCTGCCAGGTCATACTTGCTGTTTCTTGGCTTCCTTTTTCTCTGGGTGTCAGCTTTATCCGACCAGCTTCTCCACTTAGTGAGGGATATGGCCAGGGCTGTCTGGGGCAGGGGAGCACATTTAACCCATCACAGACCCGAGAGGAAAGGCTGTCTCCCCTCCAGCTCCAAACTGAAAAATCCCAGGGGAGTGTTCTGACTGGGCAGGCACAAGTCACATGACTATCTCTGAGCCAATCACTGTATGGAGGGGGTGGGCCAGGCCCATGGTTGACAGATGACAGATCCCATTAGGAACATGTGGCTGGAGA
>PVIY010059654.1:0-11956 GCA_004026745.1 Myrmecophaga tridactyla | reverse complement strand
AAATTCTTCCCCATGTAATAGGATTATGTACGCCAGCTCTAGAAATCTTATCTGTGATCAAAACATGTTTGGTGTTCATTTTGTGGCTCTGGTCTCCTTTTCCTGGTTGGTTGATCTTAATATCAGTGCATCTGATCATCCATAAATTAGTTTAGTCAGTAGACATTTATTGCATGTAGCTGTATGCATATACTTTACTGAGTCTGGGAATACAGTGATGGATAAGACAGAATTTACATTGTAGTTGTGGTTGGAAGAGGAGGTAAGGAGATAGACAATAAATAAACAAGTAAACCCAGCAAGACAATAATTAGATAATTTTTAGTACGGAAAGAAAAACTTAATAGGTGGCAAGTGACAAGGGGTCAGGGGAGGGTGTCTTCATGATGTCAGGAGCTGAAAATGTTGAGAAGATGTGGGTGGAGAGATAGCCCTAAAAGGAAGTGACTTCAGTGAGGAGCAGACTGAAGGCCATTGTAGGTTAAACTTCATGAGAAAAGGGAAAGAGAGATATAAATTGATGCCTGAGACAGGTGAGGGCCAGACCTCAAAATGCCTTATAAGCCAAGAAGGGAGTTTGGGCATTCTTCTGTGTGCCATGGGAAGCCATTTGAGAGTTTAAAGCTGGGAAATGAAATAATCTAATTTCATTATACAAAACTCTCTAGCTATAACGTGGCAAAGGAATTACAGGAGGCCAGAATGAAAAAAGGGGGGAAATAGAATTTTCAGGAATTGAAGAAGAAAACAGTAGGGATTTGGGCAAGGGTGATATATTGAAGAAGGGAAAAAACTTAAATTTCATATTGAGAAGGTAGATTGGACTTTCAAAAATGGCTATATATATTGAAAATATATAAGGAGTGTTAGACAGTCAGAACTTTAGAAAAATATAGGGATTTAAAAGAAAGGTATTCCTGCCCCTTGTCCTGGGCCAGATTTACTAGAGCTCATTCATGCTCATAAAATAACAACTTTCATTAAAAATTTCCCTAGAGAAAATCTTTCGTTTTCCTCTTCAGCATTCCTTCTTCTGTCTGAGTCTCTCCTATTCCTATTTGGTGCTGAAAGATAATATTTAAATAAATAAGCAGTAGCTTCAAAGAATAACTAATAGACGTTAAAACTTATTTTACAGTGGGGAAAATATATGCAAATTCAATTCTTTTGATGTTTCAGAATATCAAATATCACAGCAAGGTCTTCGAGCAGTACATTGGGTCTCATTAACAGCCTCCACAGAATGTTTTCTATTTCTGCTGGAAGCCGAACTCGAGAGCAGAAAAGATCCCGTCTGTACTTCTTCTATATCATTCCTCAACATGTTTCAACATTCTCAGCAGCTTTTTAAACCTTGAAATAAGCCTAATTTGTCATCTGGATGGCAAAAGCCATGATCTGTGGGGTCTTCTCCAGCTTGCATGCATTCATTCATTTATTTATTTATTATACCATTTCTATGGGAAGGCATTTTCCTAAGCATTTGTAAACCAAAATAAAAAGTCTTGTACAACCTTTTGAACCAACCCCTTTAAATTTGCTTTATTGAATTAAATTTATAGGACTGTGGCCACTGATGTCTACTTCTGATCATCAGCCCCATACCTCGTTGCTTCTCTTGCATGAACCAGTACAATGTAGCACTGGCTAAAAACATGTTTTTTTTCACAGACTTACTTGCTGCTAGTGACCTTGTGGCAAGATATTTGTGGTCTGATTGGGCTTGACCACATCCTATGGTTAAATGCAGTGTTTTTTTGAAGGTTCTAATTATCTTAACTGCTTTCATGTGGCATTTCAACTGAGTCATTTGTAGTATTTCCTAAGCATTTGTGCTTCCAAAATTTGTTTGATATTCTTATGTATATCATGTAGCTATTTGTTATACCTGATGATTTCCTACTACATTTTTTTTTGAGATTAGGAACCATCATATCCTGTATGTAACATCCATACTAATATGTAAATACTTGTAAATACCAATAATAAATATGTATATGACTGGATGGATAGGAATTTTAAATTCCCCATTTAACTGAAGTATGTAATAATAGAAATTATCGATAGTTCCTCTTCCCTGTTTTAACTGATTTTGTATTTGCATATTCCCTTTCACAAATATTGTTTAATTCAACTAACGCTTTTTGAGCCAACAATATGTCTCAGGCAATGTGTTAGACTGAGGGAATATAAAAAGTGAGTAAGATGTGGTCCTTGCCTTTTCCTGACCTTAAAGGATAATTGGGTATATAGGTATATAAGCAGATGATGTCAGTGTTGTGTGAAATTTAAATTGAACAAAGACAGCATGCTGTGAAAGCACAGCAGGTGGGTTTCAGAGAAGGTCTCCTGAAGGAAACCTGGGCTCTTTCATGAAGAATATGTAAGCCAAGGAAAACTAAATCAAAGCTACTGGGGCTTTAACATCAAGAAAATGCATTAAAAATGCATTGAAAAGAAAGCACAGAAATTCATGCAGGTAACCAAAAATCAAGACAATTTGTGAGGAATTAAAGCTAGAGAGCTCAGTAAGTGAGAGCCAGGTCATAAAGGTCTAGGTGTGTCACACTAAGGAGCTGAAAGTATATGCTTTTAGGGGGATGTCACTGACCCCTTGAAGTTCTGGAAGCTAAGCACATATTTGCTAAGTGAACCTCGTAAGAGGCTCTGACACAGAAGTGAGTACTCACGTGAGAGTTGTAAGCAGGAAAGTCACATGGTCAGATTTGCATTTTATACTGATAATTACGGTTGTCATGTGAATGGAGATAAAATTGGAAGAAGGGTAATCAGTAGGAAACCAATAATTTTCTCCACTTGAGAGATTGTGGCGATAGAAGGGGTGGAAAAAGTACAGTGGATAAGAAATATTTCGACTGAAAAATGAACAACTTAATTGATGAGGAAAATGAGTAAAATTAGTCATGAATTATGCCCAGGTTTTTGACTTGATTGACTTTGTGGTCGATTATACCATTACTGAGATTGAGGATATAAATGGAGAAGTAGGTCTTGGGACAAAGACAACAAAGCTAGCTGAGTTTAAAGGTACCGTGGAGATCCAGTGGCGTGCATATTCTAGTTTAAATCATAAGAAGTGAGAATGTAACTTATATAGGGATTACCTTCTTCCAGATCACAGCATAAGGGCTGACTGAGAAACTGTATCTGTAGATGAAACAGGTAAGAGGAAATGCAGGAGTACCATGGAAACAGGAAATGTGAAACTAATGGTCAGCAATGTCCAAAGCAATGGAGAGATCTAGTATAAGATGAGTAGTGGCACAATAGAGATTTGAGAATGTTGTAAGTGTCCTATTGATCAACCACTCTATGTTGGTTTAATGGGGCAATCATTGAGATTAGAAAAGGGCTGAGTGATAAGGAGAAAATGGAGGAGTCAAGGGGCTGGAATTTTCTTTGAGATCAATTTGCAGGCTGTGGTCATAAGTTCTAATATTTGAGTTTGGGGACATACACTTTAAACTCGCATCAACTACACCTACTTGCAGCCCCACTTTTAACTTTGTGATCACCCAGAACAGTTTCAAGGAACTAAAAGGGCAGAATGTGGAAAGGACTTACCCAGTGGACAATGAAGTTGATGAAACTGATAGCAGGAGATGTGGGTGGCCCATATATAGGTGGTGAGGGTAACAGGAATGAGGAAGAGACAGAAGATAGTGTGGCAGATGACACGATCCATGAAGGAAGAAGGTGTTTTACAGGTAAATGAAAGAAAATTCATGCATATTACATTCTTGCAATGATATGCATATACTGGACTATTTCATATTCTAGCATTTTCATTTATGCTATAAACACATTTTCATGTTCTTACATCATCCTCATAATTATAATTTTAGCGTGAGTTTAATATCCCATTGTGGTGTTGCATCATAATTATTAAACTATTCTTCCGAAGATATTCATTTAAGTTATTTCTGTATTTTTGCTGTTAGGGAGAATGCTACATTAAATGGCTCATATTACATAGCTTTGAATATCTTAATTTGTTTCAAATGCTAAGTTTACTGATTTCATGACTTTGAAACAACATAAACTTCAATTTCTAATATGAAAATCACCTAAAATCTCTTTTATAAATCTAATAGTGTCACTTCCATTCAACAAATGATAGTCTAAGCATAGTATAATTCAGGTCAAAGAATTACAGCAAGAGTAAAGGACACAGAGAAAGAAACAGGTCTGGAGAAAGTAACTGGAATGTGTCGAATTTAAAGAACTGGAGGGAAAAATGGATGTTTATCCTTAAAAAGAGGATGAGAATTCAGATATGTGTGCAAGTCTTTCCGTTTGATATTCACTTATTCCAATTTGAGTACAAGACAGGAAATAAGCTTCAGTATAAAGAATTTTAATATAGGAAATGTTTTATAATTTGAAAAGTATATAATCAATAGATACATTAGGAGTTGAAAAGCTTAGTTACCTGCATGAGGAGCCTCTATTCACAAATTAACTGTGGAATTTTTAAATTCTCAGCTATCTTCTTCAACACTATTAGAATTTTTACTAAATTTTTTCCTCCCCTTTTCCCAAGACTACTATTTTTAAATTTTGCTTAAACAAAACATAAGTCTCAATATTGAATATATTCTAGGGAATATGATACTTGTCTGAATTTGCTTATTCTTACCGTTCTTTATAGAATGCAGTTGAGTGCAAATATACTTCAGATTTGAGTATTGTAGCTGATGTAGATCAGCCTCCAAGAGATAACCTAAAATAGAATACTGCCACCACCTCTTCTCCTTCCATCCCAAGTGTCTCCTGGGGAATCTCCTTTCCTCTTCCAATATTACAGATCTGTGGGATAGATGTCCATCCTTCTATCCATCCATGAACCCACCGTCTTAAAGTCAGAGATGCAAAAAGACACTAAAACATACTAGTGTTTCATTTTTAGGGATCACCAAAATGTTTCAAGTACTTCTGCAATGCCTCCTTCCTTGATGGGGTGGGGCCAAAGACAGAGGAAGGAAAATACAGGAGGAACCAGGAAGTGACTTCTGGGAGAGACAAAGTGAAAGAAAACTCTCAGCAAAAGAAAACCCACATATTAGACCTAAACACCCAGATCCAGAGCATTTGTGCATGATGGACCTATTGCATCATGCTCAATCGGATTTGCATTATAGTAATTTAACAAATATTACAGAGTTGAATTACTATCAGTAATTATGCCTAAAAACATTGTGTTTAATTTATATGCATGTAAAAATATATTTTATTTTTAAATCCCTAAGAATCATGTTTTTCTTTTGTTGGATAGTGATAAAACTGCTACTCACTGTGAAATAGGTATTTGTAGTTCTGCAGCAATGAATTACATTAGATAACCCCCTAAATTCATGAGAACCTACTAGTCTATTTAAAACTTACTGAACCAAATTACAAAACCAAAGTCTAGTAAATTAAGTGCCTAACAGAGTGGTTTGCACATAATAAGCAACAAATAAGTATTTTGATTCAATGAACAATTAATTAAATTCAAGCACATTTTCACTTACTCAGCTGTTATGATTATAAAAAATGGAGGCAATAAAAGGTTGCAGAGATTTGTATGTAGCAATTAAGTGTAAACTATGCTACTCCTTCTTTATTATGTAATCCAAAAGAAGAAACATAGTTTCATGCTCTTATATTTCAGATGACGAAATTCGATCATTTAAATCATCTGACAAATGATAAGGTGTCTCAAATCGTTTTTGGAAAGTGCAGTAACTTCAATAACAAACCCACACATAAATAAATGCTTTTTTTAACTAGCAACAATTGGAACCGATCTAAGCTTAGATCTATCTTTGTATTCTAGATAGGCAATATTCAAATAATTACTTAACAGAAAAACTTGCATATAGCATGCTGATGTAAGGCTCTTAGCTATTTCTCAACAGAGCTCTGGCAGAACCTCTAAATTGCAAAGAAGACTCTATTACTTTTTATTTAGAAGAAATATAGCTTCATTTCCTAAGAAAACATTCCACAATTCAGAAATTTGGCTGTTCAGACTAACCTTCCTTTTCCAGTTAATCTGAATTATTGCGGTTTTACTGTGATGCTTATTTTTACTTTGAAATACCCTGAACATTTTATACATAAAAAAAAGTCAGGTAAAATTTTACCAGAGCAAATGAGGTAATGGTTTTTACCCTTACCAGTAAGTGTGCACGTATACATCTGCACACACATGTGCAATAAGGGTAACAGGAATATTTCGCTAATTTTCCAGAGACTCAACTAAAATGCAAGCTAAAAAAAAAAAAGAAATCCTTTGTTCCATAATATATATATAGTACATTGGCAACAGAATACCCAGGCTGAAACATTGCAAAGAATTTATGAGAATGAATGCTAAAGCTAGAAACAATAGCTAAATTAGTTCTATTGGATAAATTAAAAAATTGGGAATAAAACAATTGCTAATACTTGGTATTAGTATCCCTTCAGGAAGCATTTTTCTGTAATCCTGTGTAAAAATTAATTCAGTATTACCTTGTCAAACAACAAATCTGTATTGACTTAGGCCTTTATTCAGAGAGAAGGAAAATTTTGTGATGCTGTAAATTAGCTTACAGCTGGCTCCCAGTATTGAAGCACAGTCATTAGAGCATATCAAAGAGATGGGTGATAGAAAGTCGGAAGTTGGTAGTATTTGAGTAAAGGTACCTTCTGAAAGATCCTTTAGTACTAGGACATATCCTGAAAACTTATTGTAAAGAATGGAAGAAAAGAAGACTGGGAACAAACCAAGAAGAGGTTGAGATTCCTATTTCCAAACCTTTTGTTCTCTTCCTATCTCTTTCCCTCTTCAATCAAACTCTTTATTTCTGCCTGGATGTCCCATATTTCTTTCTGGTGAACTCTTGGTCATTTATGTGAGGTCCTCCAAGAATGACATTTGAGGAAGGTTTTCCTGACCCCAGAATAAATGGATCATTCCCTCTTCTCACTTACCCTCCTGAAACCACATAGTAATGATCTGGAACCCTCTGTAAAACATAGAAAATGGAGAAAGGAGCAAGAATCCCTCATACACTGCAATAAATTACAAGATCTGAAGGACTCCCAGCATTGCTGGCGTTGGGTATTAATTGGTGGTGTAACGTTTCAGTGTGAATGTCACTGCTTATTCATCAGTGAGCTGTTACAGACGCTGCGTGTCACATTCGTGCTGTTTTTTTTCTCTCTTTCATTGTGCCAAAAAGATGATTGCTGGGTGAAACTTTTTTACTTTTGTAGGTGCACAGATTTCTTCTGTAAATGAGAAGATTCTCTAGTCTCGGATTTGCCAGGTTTTAAGGATTATCACTTTTAAAATATATCTAGGTGTTAACAGAAGCATGTTCCTCTAGAACATATTTTTTTATTTATTTTGTTTTCTCCGCTAGACCCAGTGCTTGATGATAGAATGTATGTCTCAATGCTTCAGATTCCCATCCCTTAGCTCAGGCAAGCCTGATATACAATAGGGGTACTGCTCAGTGATGCAATCAATAAATGGAATTGAATTAAGGTGACAAGCTTAACGCTCCAAAAAGTTAGAGTATTCTTCCAAAGAAAGCTGCAAGAACAAATGAGTTTCCTACTGGAGAACTTAGTAGGAGACCTTCTGGTACACACCCACCCCTCTCCCTCACTTCTAAAAAATGAATTGTTTACTTTGGCAGAAAAATTCTGGAATTAGCACCATTTGATTGCATGTAGCCATATGTAGCATGGGCCCTTCCCTGTGCTTTATAAACAGCTACACCCTCCCAGGTATCCACAGTAACAGGACCTCCTCTCCAGCAGAGTTTGTGCATCTTCTGAGCATTCCAAGCTCTTGATTGGCAGGATCTCTGCCTTGGAAAGCCCCAGAGTTCCAACCTGAGAAACACCCTACAAGAATGTATTGTTGTTTCACTCATTCACCTTTCAGCTCTATTCCAGGATCCTTTCTGGATTATTCTTGGTCAGAAATGTGTTAGAGCCCCAGCTTTAGGGTATAAACTTACCCATCATTTACAGTGACTTTGTCGCTTTTTGTGTAACATTTTCTACACATTTTGTGGCTTTAGTGACTAAAGCCAACTTTTAGATTGAATTACTGAGATAGAAACTGTTTCAGCCCAAATAATTTGTGAAATAAAATTTGACAGCACTGATATTTTCAGTCAAAGCCTTGGCCTTTAACAATGAAAACCTACTTTCACAGGAAGTTCTAGTCTAACCCGGCTGGGACGCCTCTGCTGTCTCATACATGCAAATGTAAATAGCTAAATGGTCATCAGTTAGTAACATTCATTACAGGGCTGATGTCTGATATGTAAAAACAGTTATAATTTTTCTTTAAGGATTATCTAGGTATAATAAATTTTAAAATATGAGCAAGAATTATAACTAAGATTTTTAAAGTGGCATTGCAGATAAATTACAAATCATCATGTCCATGAAAGCTTGAAACTTTTGATAGTCAATGATAAGAAATAACATAGGTATTGAGATTTTAATTTGTAAAATTTACCAAATTCCAGTTCTGGAATTTATAGATGATCTCTCCATAAGACTCACATTGTTTATAATTGGGTGGACACTTCTGCTCTTTTAAAAAAATATTTTGTAAATATTATTAGCGTTTCTTTAGAATATCTGTAGTAGATTTAAATTCTTTTCCTTTTTTCCCTCTTTTCTGCATATTAGAACACAGGGCGGCAAGTATTTTATTACAATGATTGCTACAAGTTAGAAATCTTTCTTTCACCTCTAAACATTAGTATCTATTTTATAGTAAATTAGAGGAGTGAGTATAATCTTATGTGCATTCATATATAATTTAAAGACAGTAAATTGCTAAAAATATGGAGACCAATAAAATTAGGATCGCTGACTTCAATATTTTAAAATTGCAATAAATATATAAAATTAACTTTTTAAAAAAATTGACTAGGATACAATATGCAGTTAGCTTGGGTAGATGAAGCAAAAAGTTAAGTAATGATTATAAAAATTGAATTACTCTGTATATGGTTTATCTACATGGAGAAATACCTGAGTACTTGTAAAGGTTATTTCTCTCTTTGTCATACTTCTTTAACTGAACATTATTGTTGCCCAAGAAGGTTTAAATACTAATCAACTATCTTTACTCGGATTTCTCAACTCCTAGAGGTATCTTGCACATTTAGGTTTGGGTGCAAGCTTCACTGCCAGGGATTGGAAATACAAGGAGCAGAGTTCCTGCATGGCAGGAGAGCTAACGCCTCAACAGGGCATGCAACACAGTCTACCTGGATGGATTATACAATTTTTCTGATATATATATATATATCAGAAAATATATATATCATTTTACAATTTTTCTGATATATATATACACACACTCTCATGTCAACAGTGTGTCTTCTTTCAAACAGTTCACTGTATTATTATATCAATTCATTGTTATATCAATTTATAATATGTCTGTATGTGTCAAGCAGTATTTTGGTAACCTAAGGGTAGGACTACCGCAAAAAAAAAAAAATTATCAGTTGCCAAAAACATAATCCACCCCTTGGCAGACCAGCCCCAATCAAAAAAGATAAGTAATATGATAAGGCATATGAATTTGATATTGTCAGGGTGAAAATACTAGTGCTGCTTCCATGGGTGTCCTTGGGGATTTCAAGGGAATTCTGGATTCTGGGGTCATGGTAGTCACATCTTGGTGAGTAGGGGATAATAAACCTGTGTTACTCAAGGAATTCTTTCAAATATGGATAGAGCCAGCATTAGCCTATTTTTTTGTGCTACTAGAAAAGTCTCTTGGTAGGGGTGCTGGACTTTGAGAGTGGAAGGGCTGGATTACTCCCCTCCCTTTCTCCCATGGCGTGTGACTTTGTGTAGAATAGAAATTGTACAACATACAGTTGGTGACTCTTAACAGGGAACAATGCCATCTTTTCTCTTCCCATTTTATGAGCAGGCAGACTATAACACAGAGAAGTTTTGGCCTGATCTGACTTCACACAGTTGGCTAATAACAAACCAAGATATTTTGTCTACTTCATTCTTTGGCCATGATGCCTAAAAATGAAATGAAATACATTATGAATTTAAGCAACTGTGTGCTATAGAATTGTTTCCTAACATTCAATATTATAATATGGATAATTTTCTAAAGCCCCCTGGAACCCACAAAGAGGAATAGGAAACAGGAATATTTTTTTTAGTCTGCATTTGATTATACCCCCTTTATTTTTTTATTATCATGGTTATCATCATTACTACTGTTTTCATTTTCTTGACTGCTCAAGCCAATATAATGCAGTGCACCAGATAAAAAAAAAAGGAATTTATTAACTCACAGTTTTGAAGCAAAAAGAAAGTCTGAATCAAGACATCATCATGGTGATAATTTTCCCCTAAGACTGTGGCATTGCGGGACTGGCTGACGGTGATCCTTGGTCCTTTGCTCCTCTAGCAGATGGCAGTGCACACGGCAACCTCTCCAGGCCACTGCTCTCCTCTGGATTCCGTTGAATTTCAGTTCCTGGCTGCTCCCTATGTCTGTCTGTCTGTCTGTCTTTCTCTCTCTCTCTCTCTCTCAGTTCATTTGCTTATAAGAGACTTTACTAATAGGATTAAGGCCCATTCTGAGTAAGGTGGGGAACCCATTAACTGAAGTAACCTCATTACAAGTTCACACTGGACAGAATGGATTAGATTTAAGAACATGTTTTCTGGGGTACATAAAACTTCAAGCCACCAGAATTATTATCAAAGTTTGTTTTTTTTTTAAATGCACAGCACCTCTGTCTAGACCTCACTTTCATTAAGCATTCGTTTCTAATGTAACCCTTTGAAAAACATTGCCTGAGCATTTAATAAGACACTTTTAGATTATGGTATCTAGTTAAACATGCAAAAAATATCATATAGTAAGTTCAGTGGCTGATTTGCTCACTTGAGATGGTTTGTGATATTATAGAATAAAATATTGTTCTAGTTTGCCAGCTGCTGGATGCAATATACCAGAAACAGAATAGCTTTTTAAAAAGGGAATTTAATAAGTTGCTAGTTTACAGTCCTAAGGTCGAGAAAATGTCCCAATTAAAACAAGTCTATAGAAATGTCCAATCAAAGGCATCCGGGGAAAGATACCTTGGTGCAAGAAGGCCGATGAAGTTCAGGGTTTCTCTCTCAAGTGAGAAGGCTCATGGTGAACACAGTCAGGGTTTCTCCCTCAGCTGGAAGGGCACATGGCAAGCACGGCATCATCTGCTAGTTTCTCTCCTGGCTTCCTGTTTCATGAAGCTGCCTGGGAGGCGTTTTCCTTCTTCATCTCCAAAGCTCTGGCTGATGGACTCTGCTTCGTGATGCTGCAGCATTCTCCGCTATCTCCTAATCACCTTCATTCTCCAAGATGTTTCCTCTTTTATAGGGCTCCAGAAATGTAACAAGACCCACCCAAATGGGTGGAGACACATCGTCATCTAATCCAGTTTATCAACCACTCTTTACTAAATCACATCATCCAGGGAGATTATCTGATTACAGTTTTAAACATATAGTATTGAATAGGGATTATTCTACCTTTATGAAATGGGATTTTGTTTAAAACATGCTTTTCTAGGGTCCATGCATCCTTTCAAACTAGCACAAATTTACACATCCTATCCTTTATATAGAATAAAAATAGCACATCCTATCTCTGCTTTTGCTTTTTATTCTATGAACACTTAATTGTGGTTAGCTGTCCTGTTTTCATTCACTCATTTTCTTGGTCTTAGACTAGAAAAAGCAGTGATAAGAATTTGGAATTTTGACAGTGGTTCATTTGTTTCTCATGTGTGTGTAAAAGATAGATAAAATGAGAAGGGAAATGTAACATAGATTTGAGCACAGGTTTTAGAATTGAGTGAGGATATAGAGGTGATCATGAATAAATTAGAGTGAGACAAGAGAAGAT